>LTAE01006177.1:0-14703 GCA_001647135.1 Pontederia paniculata
CACAACATCTCCAAAAGTCGCATAATTATCTCTCGATCTACAATCCGCCCAAAACACATTTCTTGCGGTGTTATTTTCATCCACCACCATTTTGAAACAAAATCCCACGTCATCTTTTTTTTTCTTCTTGAAATAAGCAGTCACACCCATGCATTCTTTACCGACATTATTTTTTCTAATTGCGTTCAGCTGATTTATGCACTCTTGCGTTGTAAGCGAAGGAGCGCCAGCAAAACTGAGAAGCCTACGAATACCAGAAGGACCCACTCCAGCTTCATGAAA
Organism: Pontederia paniculata; assembly: GCA_001647135.1. Lineage (NCBI taxonomy): Eukaryota > Viridiplantae > Streptophyta > Magnoliopsida > Commelinales > Pontederiaceae > Pontederia > Pontederia paniculata. The sequence continues at coordinate 283 of LTAE01006177.1, forward strand.
TTCTGAAATGAGATCTTTGGATGTATCACATAAGTTATAATGTGATCGTATTTTAACAACCTTTGTAGGTGTGGCTAACATATGATTATGCTCTTCACGAAACCTTTTCACAACCCACTTTTTGTCTTTCTTTCACTAATATACAAATGAGCTTCACAACAAGTTTGTATTTCCCTTCTTCGTTTGACATCGTCTCCAACATTTGGATTAAGATCTTTATGACCTTCCTTTGAACAAACAAACAATCTATATGATAATTTCCTCCTTTCATTTGCCTTAAGGAAGAAAGACTTTCTTACTGAGAATCCGATTGTTCTAACATATAAATTGTAATATTTATATGTAGCCTCGTCTGAATCAAAATATCATCCCATCTGAAGGCTTGCCAACAACACCTTGAAATTGTTCTGGATTTTTATATATTTCTTTCATCTCAGTATTTTGCACACTGTCACAATGATTTTGGTGTCCGATGTATGGGATGACATTGTATTTGTATTCATATCATTGTTTGTCTGGGATGACATTGGCTTGAGCTTGTTGTGAACAACAAAGATGCGTCTCTGAGTGTTCTGGAAGTAATGCCTCCACATAGGCCTAAACTATTTTAAAAAATAAACAAATCAATAAAACATGAAAAGAAAAAAAATAGTTCATGACACACAATTTTTTTTTAAAAAAAGGCTCCAAAACCAAATATGTTATGCAAACTCCAAACAAGGATCTCGAAATATATGATGACAAGTCATTGAATTTGATTTAATTAGGAACAAGGAATTGCATGCATCAACAATTGAATAAATAAACAATAAATAACACATATTAAATAAATAAACATTTCATTAGTAATGGAGTGAATACAAGCAAACTTGTTGATAATTATAAGAGGCAACCACCAGAAATTAAATGACATATTCATGCCTTATAAATTCAGAAGCTAACTTAACCAGATTTCATGCATTAAAATTTCACGCGTTAGATAGACTAATATTAACTTAACCAGATTCAGTTTTTAGATTCTCTAAAAGCCTACATCATCAAATCGTCATGAATATGTGACAAAAGCCATCACAAGTGACATTTGATACCTGCGGCGGTGATGGGGGGAGGATGACGATGACGTCGAGGGTTTTTCCCTGCAGCGTTGTTCGTTCCAAAGAAAAGAGGCGAGGCGGCAACGCCCGTGTGCTGGAGAAGGGCGGCAGCGTCCGCGTGCTGGAGAGGGGTGACTGCGTCCGCGTGGGAGAAGGGCGACGACGTCCGCGTGCTAGAGAGGGGCGACAACGTCCGCGTGCTGGAGAGGAGCGACGACGTCCACGTGCTGGAGAGGGGCGACGGCGTTCGCGTGTTGGAGAGGGGCTACGGCGTCCGCGTCTGGAGATGGGGCGAAGAAAGGGCTTAGATTTTTCTTTCTCTCCGAACCGCGTTCTTTCTTCCTCTAGCGCTTCGGTTCAATCAAAGAACCGGGGAGAAGACTTCTGGTCTAAGCGCATTAATCTTGACCGAAGATCTGATCAAGGCTTCATCGAACGGTCGTCATTTGTTGATCGCAGGGTTCATACAAAAAATGTGTATGCACCCTAATATACATAATATATATAAGTATTATAAATAGTCGAAATGTTATATTTCTATATAACTAAAAGAAGCTGCTTAAGAGGATGACGATTATAGGAGATGATGAAACTAACTTTAGAGATATATTAGGCGATCCAATAATAAAAGTTGGCAATACAAAAATGATATACTTTTGGAAAAAATTAAGGTACCTATCATTTTCATGACTTATAAGTATAATTGACAATAATGATTCTGGACGAAGTACACACATTTGGATGATTGTGTGTTATACGTGTGCGAAGTTTTGTGTCACACCATCAATTTTAATATAGAGAATTGTACATATCATATTACTTATAAAAGAAATGATGTCTTCTAATATGTTGGAGATCGACCATCATGAAATGAACTCAACCAATCGAAAAGGAGTATAGGTACATGAGACTTGTCAAAAGGTAGGCAAAGTTCAGAGAGAGCATCATATCGACAACACTCATAATAGCACAAAACAAATTGATTGTCAAGAGTTATACTCAGTAAGCTTGAATTGACTTTTAGATAACTCAAATTGCTAAACTTGTAATAAAGATGACTTTAACATTGATCATATATGCATTCCACAACATGATGGTTGCCCATGTGGAATATATTGAGAATAAGATGCATCAAAAAATTGGATCACATTAATGGTATTTAAAGTGTCGTGTGAATATCCATATTCGAAAATGATAATGTAAAATGCAAATGTTGATTTTAGTGAACTTAGGGATAAGTTGAACTTTCAAACTGAAATGTGTATTGGATATATGAAAAAATCCAATGGATATACATACATAGATACATACATACATATATACACACATACACATACACATACATACACACACATACACACACATATGTTATATTTCTACATAATGAAAAGAAGCATGCTCAAGAGAATGACTATTACAGGAGATGATGAAACTAACTTTAGAGATACATTAAATGATCCAATAATAAAAGTTGACAATACAAAATGATATATTTTTGGAAGAAATGGATGTATCTATCATTTCCATGACTTATGAGTATAATTGGCAATAATAGTTGTGGATTAAGTACACTCATTTGGATGATTGTGTGTTGTATGTGTGCGAAGTTTTGTGTCACACCATCAATTTTGATGTAGAGAATTGTACATATCATATTACTTATAAAAGAAGTGATGTCCTCTAATATGTTGGAGGTCGACCATCATGAAATGAACTCAACCAATTGAAAAGGAGTATGTGTACATGAGACTTGTCAAAAAGTACGCAAAGTTTAGAGAGAGCATCATATTGACAACACTCATAATAGCACAAAACAAATTAATTGTTAAGAGTTATATTCAGTAAGCTTGAGTTGACTTTTAAATAACTCAAATTGCTAAATTTGTAATAAATATGATTTTAACATTGATCATATATGCATGCCACAACATGATGGTTGCCCATTTGGAATATATAGAGAATAAGATGTATAAAATAATTGGATCACGTTAATGGTATTTAAAGTGTCATGTGAATACCCATCCAATTTGGTTTCATGGTAAACAATTTGGATAGTTGTGTGGGCATAACAAATAGTGGGAGATAAATTGTTATCATTATATGTATATGGAAATTCACTTATAAAACTAATGTTATAATGCTAAAGGTGAGCTAGAAATTAAAATAAAAAAATAGTATCTTATAAACTCATAATTCGAATTCAAGTTAAAAATTTGAAATGAGGAAAACAAGAGAACATCTTATAAATTTTGAATTCAAATTGTTCACTACAAAAACTCACCGATATTGACTTAGAGCCGGATAGAATATTGAAGATGTTGAAAATTTTAAAGCACTCGTCATCGGTGGGATGACTTGATAAAAGTCAGCATGACAATATAAGGAAAACTCTTTTAAAGAAAGCCTAAGCACAAGTGACGAGACAACTTGATGTATGTGATATTATCTACACGTCTTGATTTGATTTATGCAATTATCATAATTGGTACATTATAAAGTAATCTCGAGAAGGTCTATTAGGAGATGCTTAAGAGAATTTTATTATATTCGAGTGGCACCTATAATGGACATACAAAGTAGATTCTATTGAGCCTATAAGATATTCAAATGTGAATTTTAGAAGTCATAATATTATTAAAAGTTCATATCATGTCATGTATACTTATTTGGTGGCCGAACCATTTCTTGAAGATATATATATATATATATATATATAAGTGTGTGTGTGTGTATGCTTAGATATACATTATATGTTGAATATGTTACATGTGATATGTCAATCCCCTATGAAACATGATTTAGGTGTTATCTTATGAAACTCAAGATCAATTGATGTACAATGGAATCAGGTTTTCAAAGAGAAAACACACAGAGGTAAAGTGTCATTATATTCAAGATATAATGAAAAAAAGTGATAATGACTTATACACTTAGCAATAAAATGTCAACTATTTTTTTAAGAGAATCACAATTGGAACATTCATAAAATATGTTAATTTAATGAGAATCAAGAATAAAATTTACTTCGAGATAATTTTTTATTAACTTTTACACTAATATTATGAGCGTTATCAATCAGTAACCACAACGATCAAATAAGAGATATTGGTAGTGACAATTTGGTCATTAAGATAATGAGGCAACTGTCAGACGTGATCGATGAATTGTTGAGCTGGTATAGCTCTTAAGAGAAATGATATTATTGATGGTCATAAAGTGACAATTATTTATATACTTAGTAATAAAATGTCAATTAATTTTTTCGTTAGAGAATCACAACTAGAACATTCATCAAATATGTTAATTTGACGAGAACTAGCAATAATTAATTTTAAGATAAATATTTAGTTAAAATTTACATTAATACTAAGAGTGTTAACACTCAATAATTACAACAGTCAAATGAGAGATATTGATAGTGGCAATTTTCTCACCAAGATAGTACGGCAATTATAAAATGTGATCAATGATTTGTTGAGTTGGCATAACTCAGAAGAGAAATAATATTATTGATGATCATAGTACCATGATACTAATTAGTAATTAAACACATGATTAATGAGCTTTTGGATGTGTGTGTATGGACGAACGTCGGTGCAATATTTTCCTTATAAGCTCATCAAATCAAATGATAAAGTCACGGTAATGAAAGCCCTAATTAGCAAACAATATTTTCTTTTCTCAGATGTGCCTATCAAAAGAATGATATTCGGAATAATATGAAGTCTATGCAGCAAATCTAATTTTTTGTTCTCACTTGCTCCTTATAACTCAAGTTCATATTCTAGATTTATAATATTTTGAAAATGATGTATTTTTATTATTTTATTTTATGTACTTTCAATTTTTATATGAATTTCTTTTGCCAGCACAAAATGAACGAATTCAAAAATAAAAAAAAGCAAATTATTGTTTTTTTAAGATGTAGTTTTTTAACAGTTAAACTTTCTATATAATCCGATCCATAGCTTCCGGACCCAAAACTAATGGAAGGCCTCCACAAAGTGATATTTTCATTATTTTCTTCTTTCTCATCACTTCTTTCTCTCTCCTCTATCACAATTTTTTTCCTTTTTTTATTATCGTTATAACTTATTTTAATTTAAAATTCATTTTATCTTTTTTGTCTTTCCTCTCTCTCGCACAAATTATCTTTCTTTATCACATCTTAATAATTTGTTTTATGTTTGAAATTTTGTTTTTTATTAATTAACTCAATCATTTAATTAGAAAAGCCAAATTAACTCCATATTTATTAATTAAAACAATAACCTATTGAATGAGTTAATTAAAATATTTAATATTTCTTAAATATGATTTATAATATAATATAATTATTTTTATTCTCTGATTTTCCAATAACAATATATTTTTAATAGATGTTTAAAAATCAACTATTACAATTTTTATTCAACCTAATCTTTGTCTACTTTAAAAAAATATACCTACTTTCATATTTTACCCAAACCTCTACATAAACTAATTTATCAAATCGATTTTTTAACTTTTATTATTATTTTTTATTCATTAAATAATTAAATTTAATTTATTAAATTAGAATTCAAGTTCTAGTTGTTACCTTTACTTGAAAGAAAGCTGAGTAAACATGAACACCTAGAGACACGTGCAATGCGTCCACAAAATTAGCCCCTTCTTCTCGAGCCGTTTATTCTTTTATATGAAAATGCATAGATTTTTATTTCATTCATTATAGAAATATATGTATAATTATTAATTTTAGGTAATTTGATGTGACAATAAAATTATCATTTTATATAGAAAAGGGAGAAAATGGTGCTAACTTTAATACTTTTGCCTAAAAGCCATTTGGCTTTTTCTGTCCAATAAAATACATTCCACCAAAAAAGAGCCATTCGGTTGTCTTCGTTCTTCTGACCTGTTAATATTTCTTCATCAAACATTGTTGCTTGCAAGACACATCCAACTAATGAAAACAGTGGTCATCGAGCTGTCACTCACACACCTAATTATGGCGTCAGTATCCCGCCACTCGTCAAGCTTTTAAATTTTAAACTTAAGAGTTAGGACTCAAGTCTATCTTTGAGATAAGAAAATTATAAAAATGTTAAAAGCAATCAAGTTGATTGGTATATCTGATTAATAAGAGTATGTCTCGAATAGAAGAATCGAGAGCTAATAATCTCCGAATTTGAGTTTTAGAGTTTTAAATTTGATTAAAAGAATATTATTTCTGCTCTTCGTTCTCGCTCCGAAATAGTCGAGTGCTAATAGTCCTGGACATCGAAGATCCATAAAAATACCAAAAAAAGAGATGATATCCTAATGGGATAACAATGCTACAACTTACAATAAATATAAAAAAGGTTCTTGCACATATTATAAATATGAAAATAACTAAGGCACTATTTGATATATATATATATATATATATATAATTTATTTTATTAATAATAAAATATTATATTTATGATAAATATAAATTTTTTCTTAATTTTTTTTCATTCGCCATAAATTTAATATTTTATAATTAATAAAATAGATAAAATTATGTTATCATTTTAAATAAATAGCACTTTCATTAAAGCCTTACAATATTATATACAATATGTATTTTTAACTAAAACTAAAAGGTACCAATAAGATTTACTAGTTCAAAAAATATGTTCTAATTTAATTAGATTTTCGTCATATAAAAATGTTCTAATTGAATAGTCAAATAAAAGCTAATAAAAAAGAGATTACTTTTTAATTCCAAATTAACTTAGTCATTCGAAATATCGGATATTTAGATCAAAATGATGAGTTCGATATGAAAAGTAATAGTGACCTAATAAGATCGTGAAAAGTGGTTGACTGCAATTTTAAAATCTTTTTTTGTCACCTAAAGCATTTATTCTCCATTAATCTAAATGGTTGAAATAGTAATGAAGGAGACTCTCAGCAACTTTTTTTGATAAAAGAAAAATAAATTCGAGATATTATAAAAGAAAATAAGATTTGCCACGCAAAATCAGTTGGTTTCATTTTTTTCTTTTATCAACTCATGATACAAATGTTTTTTAGTTGAATGTCTACGTGTAGGTAGACAAGGCTGCTGACCGCAGTTAGATATACATTAAATTGAAGTAAGATTTGGTACTGATTCAGTGACAAAAGTTGAAGACTGTAATTTTTTTAGCTCAACTGTAATAGTGCTAAAACGAAAATAATTGAGATGCAAATTGGACGCCGCTGAAGTGTTTTTCCTGCGTTGTGAAAAGAAGTAAAAAAGAAAGTTAAGACATAGGTGCCAGAAATAATCTGATGGCTTCATATAGTTTTTAGTGATATTTACAGTTTTTCAGGGGTCTAATAAAGGGTTCTGCATATGCTTAAACTCAAATTTTAGATTTTGGCCACCAATGCATATAAGTTCAAAAAGAACAGATGGTTTTTTATTCATTTGAATTGAATTACTTAGGCGCTAATAATTTTAAATATTGATAGTTATATAAAAAATAAATTTGTGGTAAAAAAATAATCATTTGAGCTTTGTTAACTATGATCATACGCCAATTTAAAATTTGAATATGTATGCATATCTACTAAAGATGGTTTTCAAAGTAAGGCCATTGGTAATTGTAAAATCACATTTTACTCCATATTGGACCAGGCCGCCTCACTGCGGCTTAGGCTGAACAGGCCCAACTCTAGTAGGCTCTTGGTTGGGCCGAGCTCGAAATAATAGAGTTTGGAGCCCGGACGCCTGTGCTTCTTCATTTCTGCTTTGCCTTTCAATCCCCACGAGAGAAAACAAGGCCGTGCGGGCGCCGGCGAGAGGAGACGCGGAGGATGCCGTCGCCGTCGCCGTCGCCATCGCCGTCTCCGTCGCCATCGCCGTCTCCGTCGCCGTCGAGTAGGACTTCTACTTCTCTTCTCGCAATCTTGTTTTGCTATTTTTCTTTCTTTGTCATCTAGAGAATATAAAACGTCGCATGTTGCAATTTAGTAACCGTCGAGATTGAGATCGCAACCTTAACTACCCCCAAAATACCCCTCCGGCCACCGAGTTCTCGCTGTGGAATTCGTCGTCGACGTTATTTTCCGCCTCCCGGGCGCCGGAGTTGCGGAAGCAAATATGCTTTGTCGCATTCTTCTTGCTTTCCGGCACTTTGTGCACGGCGTTTGGTTCAATATTTGTTATTAAAGGAAATGGAATTGTTATTCTAATAGTTTTGTTATTCTTACGTTTATTCAAGAATACAAAGTAATTGTGTTTGGATGAAATTAATCTATTTATAATGAATAAATTGTTTCTTGTGTTCCTTTTTTTGTTAAGAAATTGTTTAATAACATATTTTATATTTTCGACTTAATAGAAGAATCTCAATGACATAGGTGCTATAAGCCTAAAATAATAACTGAAAATAAAATCAAATATTTTTTATCTTGCCTTTCTTCCCTAACTATTTTCGTCTCTGTTTTTGAGTGAATTAAGTTATTTGAGGATGTTTTGTCAATTTCATGTAGTTGATTTTTTTTATATGGTTATATAAATTAGTAAGGATCATTATCAATTTGAAGGTTGAGAAATAATTGCTAATCAATATGATCATTAAATTATGCCGAGAATAAAGGATTATGCTCTTGAAAAAAAGTTCATCACTCATTTATACTCTAATGTTACACTTCTATTTCAATGAAAAATTATTGATATTCATTAGTCTAACTTCACTTGTTAAATTAGATGCGTTACTAATAATCGTAAAATACTTAAGTCGATAGAAAGAACATCTTTATATTTATATTCTTAACATCTTTATCTAATCCAAAGCTCAACATGTGAACATCTAAGGAAGAAAATTAATTTTTAATATAAGCTTCGTCGATATTTGAATTCAAGACCTCTTGCTCTAATATTATGTTAAATTAGATGTTGCTACTAAGAATCCTAAAAGCTTAAGCCATTAGAAAGAACAATATTCTTATACTAATATTCTTAACATTCTTCCTCACGTGTGTCGCTGACAATTTTGGTCTAGCCCAAAGCCCAACACATGAATAATTAAAGGAGAAAATTAATTTTAAATAAGAGCTACTATGATATTTAAACTCGAGCTCTAGCTCTGATACCATGTTTTAGCTTTGATACCATGTTAAATTAAATATGTTACAAATAATCCTAAAAGGTTAAGCCAATATGAAGAACAATATTCTTATATTTTATATTCTTAACACTCTTCCTCGTGTGTGGGCCGTTGACAATTTGGATCTAACCTAAAGCCCAACATGTGGACAATTAAGAGAGGAAATTAATTTTTCATATGAGCTTTGTCGAGATTCGAACTCAAGATCTCCGACTCTAATACCAAGTTAAATTAGATGTGCTACCAACAATTCTAAAAACTTAATCCATTAGAAGAAAAACATCTTTATGTTAATATTCTTAACACTCTCCCTCACGTGGGGCCGCTAACAACTTTGGTGTAGCTCAAAGCCCAATACGAAGATAACTAAGAGAGAAAAAAATATTTTTTAATAATAGAGTGCTAAGAATATTAATATAAAAATATTTAATGCCTTAAGTTTTTATGATCGTTAGTAGCACATATAATTTAATATGATATCAAAGATTGCCACAGGGGCACCATATTCTAGGAGCCCAAGTCAGATGCCACAAGTTCAAATCTGGACGAAGTTATTAAAAACTAATTTTCTCCCTTAGTTATTCACTTGTCGGGCTTTGGGCTAGACCAAAATTGTCAATAACCCACACTAAGGGCTTGTTTGGATTGTGGTATTAGGAGGAGTTAGGTGGAAGATGGGTGGGTGGAGTAAGCTAAATCGTGTTTGGATAAAAAAATCATAGGGGTCATAAGAGGTTTGGACGGGTGACTCATACCTCCAAATTCTAAATATTTCATTCAACCAAATGAAACTATTTAGCAAAACTACCCCTTTAAATAACTTTCTAATCCCATAGTTTATTTGAAATGATACTTTTCCTTATATTATTTTGATTTATGATAGAGAAATATTTGACTTGAGTTCATTTGTTGGTTTAATTTTTCTATCTTATTTATAATTATTTAATAATTATAATTATTTTTACTTTAGCATCTTAAAATATTGTTATTTGAATAATGTTTTTATTGGTGTAATGACGATATTAAAATTTTCACTCTTTTTATATTTATCTCTCATTTTTTTATCTTTTTTATCTTTATGTTTAAGAGAATAAAAATATAAAAACATTGTGAAAGAGAAAAAAAATATATTAAGAGAAACAATACTAAAGATAAGAGAAAAACATATAAAGAGATAAAAATAATGATAAATATATAAATATTATAATAAATTAAATAAATATATAATTCTATTATATTTATTAAGGGTCATAAATAATGATATATAATAAGGGGTATAAATGACTTTTACTTAAAATTTCAAACATGATATGATTTAGTTTAGGTCATCCACCACCATAAAATTTTAGCCAAACATGAGTTTAATAATAATCCACTACATTCCACCACTCCACCTTATACTTCATCATCTTATTCTACCCCTCCATTAGTTAGTTTCCAAACAAAGCCTAAGGGAGAGTGTTAAAAATATTAATATAAAAATTTTGTTCTTCCTAGAGGTAGATATTTGTTGCATTCTGTTAAGTTAGATATGCTACCAACAATATTAAAAGGTTAAACCGATAGGAAGAGCGACATCTTTATAACTATATATATTTTTAACACTCCCCCTCACGCGTGGGCCGCTGACAACTTTGGTCTAACCCAAAGCCCAACACGTGGACAACTAAGGGAGGAAATTAATTTGTTATACGAGCGACATCGAGGTTTGAACTCAGGACCTTTGACTCTGATACTATATTAAATTAGATGTGCTACCTACAATCCTAACAACTTAATTCAATAGGAAGAGCAACATCTTTATAATTATATATTCTTAACACATTCTATGCGAAAACCAAGTGAAAGAAATTGAACATCTTTTCTTCAAATGTTTGATTGCTAGAAGAGTTTGGCAGGAGGCAGGTTGTGAATGGATAAATATACGATCTGCAACAGATTTTTGGCACTCCTTCAGATTTGTTGGACAAAACCAAAACATACAAACATACGTTTCCCGAGGTCGCTGAGCAATTCCGTTTGCATATCTTTGGTCTATTTGGTTGAAACAGAATGGATGCATTTTTAAAGGAGAACAACGGTATGTCGAAAACATTGTATCACTGGCTAGGTCCATGGTGAGTGGTCGGCAAGATAACTCATATCTTTGTAATCACATTGATGTAACACTTTCATCATGAATAAAAATGGATGAATGCACCTGGCTCTCATCTTTTGCCCTCTCAAAAAAAAAAACATCTTGCTCTTCCTAATGGCTTGAGCTTTTAGGATTGTTGGTAACGCATTTAATTTAATATTTACCCTTTTATTTCAATGAAAAAAGTTATATAAGAGAGATTACCTTATTCGTGTTGTTTGAGATAATAGTTAATATGAACATTTTCAAATTTCTAGACGACCTTTTATAGTTTCGAAGTGTTGACCAAATTGTTAACTTATGTCGAGCCAACCTTATTTTTTAACCTATTTCACTTTATTCAAATGAATAAGGCCTTATTATGGGTCTTATTCATTTAGAGATGGACTTTTGTGTGTGCTCATCTCGTGCTTGACCGTGCTAGTGCCATGCCAAAACATATTTATTGTTGACCCAACATGGTTTGGCCGTGCCCGCTGGTCAGGCCGTCTTTTTTCGTTTCATTTTCTTTGCAAGTTAAAAGTTAATATGTTAACCACTTTTGAACTTAAATAAATTAATGTATAACAATAAAAAAATTATATAATATAAATACATAAGTAATTAAGTATATAAATATATATAATAACAAAACTATAAGTTTATAAAGTATATAATATTTTAATGTATAGTTTCTTTATATTTATATAATAATATTACTATAAGTTACTTATAGTCTTTATTCTTTAAGTTTAAGTCTTATAACAATATATCTTAAAACTATATAGTATATAATTATTATAAACTAGTATCATTAGTATTTTGCAGTACACTATTATGCTATATTAGTATATTATATTTTTTTAAGTTATATGATATATTACATATAGTTATATACTATATAGTAAATAATAATTGACATCAAGATTTACGTGGTTCGGCTAAAATTAGGCTACGTCCATTGGGGTTAGCCTGCATCTCCATTAGAGAATAAATAGAATACAAAATATTAAATAAATAAAATAAATTACAATAATAAAGTCATTCGTCAATCATCATCAGCTACGAAGCCTTCACTTACACCATGATATGGAATATGGGTTCTTGACCTTGTGTTTTATATTCAGCATCATACCAATCTTTCAACTAGATAAAAGTCTGCAATGATTGAACATTCAATATGTTTTTCATTTCAATGAGTATTCGAGAACCTGCAAAAAAATATTGTTCTGATGCTACTGTTGACATTGGAATAGCTAAAAGATCTCGAGCTAAGATGGAGAGCATTGGATACGTACGATTATTTAATCTCCACCAGCCCAAAATATCAATATCTTTTAATCGCATTCATTTGGACGAGATAAGTAGTTAAATAGTTCATTAAAAGAAGGGATTGAGGAGGAACATTCTCCCGAATTTGTTGATCTACTACTGCCGCCGATAGAAGAAAGCAATCGAGATAACGATTTGTTAAATCTAGGTGGTCTCGAGGGACATGATGAAGATGTTTCATATCTACGTATACCAAATTTTGTATCATAGATATCATAAAATTGATATACTAAACTTTCATAATCATAATTTGGATTAGTAAAACCATCATCTTTTAAATCAGGGCGACTTCGAATATAATCATGAGGAAATTTTTTTTAAGATCTGTCATATACCATTTAGGATTAGAACCTTTATATTTTCATAATCATAGCTAAATTTCTTGCAATAGATACCTGAGCCCAATAATCTAATTTTTTTCATTTTGTAAATTATTGTAACAAACTCATTAGATAAATCACGTTTCTCTTTAAAACAAGTTACCATTTTGGGTGAGTGAGCAACCAAAAATTTATAGTGACATTATAAAAAATCTAACAGTTCCATAATTGCATGAGCATTATCCCCTTGGACTTCACTAATATGAATCACCGGACTTCGCATTAATGTCGGGATATAATGATCAATTGCTTGTTTATATGAAATGTATGATCTAAGCATATCATATATATTGTTCCATTTTGTAGTTACATATGTGTTTAATTTTTTAAACTTATGATTATAACAATGACAAATATCTTTAAATTGTTATCATATAGGTCTAGGATGGTGTATATTAGTAATTGCTGCTTTAATAATATCAATCATGTTTGTCAAGATCGAGATCTTGATACAAGATCGTACGATCTCATGATTCTACATGGGGCTAGCGATCTCGATCTTAGCTGAAAGATTGAATTTGTAAGATCAGTAGGATCATACGATCTAGATCGGTAAGATCCTATATTATTATTTTAATGACTTAATGACAACTTAATGACTTAAGATATAAGTTTCTTTTTCTTGTCAAACACCTTCTGCTCTGTATAAGATTGTGGAGACCTTGTCTACCAAATTCTCGGTTCATGTTCTCTATTTATGCCAATTATTCTGGCAGAAGCTGTTGTGCATTTTCTTGTTCCCGCAGTTGTGATTGGCTTGACTGGTCTTAGTATTGTTGCTGCTGTATTCGGGGTAAATTACGCGAACGGTCATTCAACTTTACCCTTTATCTCGTTGCGGTCATTAGACTTCAATTTGTAATTCGACGATCATTCAACCTTGGAAAACTTTTCACGCATGGTCATTATGATCGGCTACTGCCGGTTTCTAGGTAGCTCAGCGTATATGGAAGCCGCGGAAGCAGCTTCTCTCTCCTCCATGTCGATATAGATTATTATTGTAAGATTTTTTCTCTTTCCTACGTGGAAAGAGAAAGAGAGAAGGGGGGGCAGCTGCCCCCTCCTATCTTCTCCTTCGTCTCCGGCAAGGGAGAAGAGAGGGGGCAGCTGCCCCCTCCTCTCTTCTCCTTCATCTCCGACGAGGGAGAAGAGAGGGGGCAGCGAAGGGTGGGGGGGGCTGCCGCCTCCTCTCTTCTCCTTCGTCGCCGGCAAGGGAGAAGAGAGGGGGCAGCTGCCCCCTCCTCTCTTCTCCTTCGTCTCCGGCGAGGAAGAAGAGAGGGGGTAGCGAAGGGGGGCAGCTGCCCCCTCCTTTCTTCGTCTCCGGCGATGGAGAAGAGCGCCGGTGAGGGAGAAGAGAGGGGCCGCTGCCCCCTCCATAGATAGAGAGAGAG
>LTAE01006178.1:0-20924 GCA_001647135.1 Pontederia paniculata
GCATATTCCGATAATGTCGCATTTGTAGATAACAAAACAAGGGTTCACATCTACAGATAAACCATTCTAACAAGTGAGCGCTCACAGGAGGAATCACAATTGGCCCTGCCTTCGATGGTCACGCTCGATCGCGACATGTCGTAAGAGATGAAGCTCCTGTCAGAAAGGAATGGGAACGTTAAAAGAAAAACTCACAAAATTTGAATCAGAATGACACTATACGTTTACTCACCCAAGGAAGAAGAGGAATCAAAACCATATTGTCAAATCACAAATGATATCCAGCAAAACCTGAATCAGGCGAGGATTGGGATATCGCAGGAAAAGAATAAGATTCGATCAAAAAACTCATCAAAACACATATCCATTGAAACAATTGAAGTTTAAAACTCACCAGCAAGAAAAGAGGCGAGTCAAAACCGCGTCGGCTAGTCCCCAACACCAAAATTCACAAAGGCGAATATGACCTCTATCAAAACCAAATCACACATCAAAACAAGTGGAAGCAGCGTCAAAACCCATCAAATTGTAGTTCATTATCAATCTGATTTATTTACCTGCAACAACTGATGCGAACGTCGGCTAGAATCATTGAAAATAGTCACGGGCGTCTAGGCCGAAGGTGAGCGCTTGAGCTGTGTAGACCTCCTGGACAAAGCTGATGTCACTGTTGTTGTAGTTGTGACCAACCATGGTCACTCACCTAGAAAGTTCGCTAGGAATGCATCGTAGGAGGTTGCAACAAATGCAGAGGCATCATTGCAACACACACAGGCGCAAATGGTGCAGAGGTGAATGGGTGAAACAACCGCTTGAAGGGGGCAGAGTGCAGCGTGCACACGACGAATAAAAGGAACCAGACGCATGTAGGGAGCCCCTAATCGCGTAGGAGAACTCTCCCCTTCTTCTCTCATTTTTTGTTTCAGTGGTATCAGAGCTGTAGATTCTCCATTTTTTCTGGCGAAATAATTTTTGGCACCACTGCTCATAGGCGCCTTCGTGTGATCCCATTTCGCTTCCGCATCAAAGTGTCGTCATCTAATTGCTATCCATCTCATCCAAACGACGGACAATCACTGGACCACTCCATCGACGTTTCCCCTAGTGAAGCGACACCATTGATGGAGAGATCAGTCCACGCATCGACTCTCAAAATTGAAGACGCTCACCTGTTCCAGCTGCACCGCGCACCTTTCCCGATCGTCGCTCGAGCAAATCAACGCCCACATCTACAGAACGAATTCTCCGCTAGTTTCATCAGTGACATGTATGCCGTAGATGAAGATGAACAGTAGATACCCGTCTCCACTCGATATTGATAGTCTCTTATATTCCCTATTTGATCCTGATCGTCCGATTCTTTAATATATATATATATATATATATATATATATATATATAGTTTATTAATTACTATAAGATCCAGACCGTAGGATTTGCATACCTGATCTAATCATAGCCATAGATCATACTTGAACGTAGATCTATATATGCTTAGATCTAAAACGTTATAAACTTATCTGGATCTAAATCGTAGGATTAAATTTTCTAATAGTTTTGTTGTGATCTGAACCGTTTATTCTTATATATTATTTATTTAATCTGATCTACATTGTAAATTAGATATGAATGGTCATTATTTCTAGCCTACAAGAACCGTAGGATCAAACCAATTTTGTTATAATCCTAGCCGTTGATTCCATTTATACACTGTTTAAACTGATTTAGGCCCATTCATTTGTGAAAAGGCTCATTTATTCTTGTCTATTGGTCCATTAGCACAATTTAATTATGAAATTTACTGTTCATTACTATTATTGATTTCCTGATTAATCATTGATTAATACCTGTAATAATTTAGGATTTAATTGTGAAAATTATTGTTTATTACTGTTAATTTCCTAATTGATCATTGATTAATAATTTAATACTTGCGATTAGAATAATTGTTTAATATTCTGCTGTTGAATAGAATAATAATAATTATATTCTTTATATTTCGACGTACGATTTTTTTTGTTAAATAGAATTACTGTATTATTCACGAACAACTATATTTTATGTTAATATTACTTTATGAATTAAAATACTATTATTTCTTTTGAATATATCTTTGGATATTATTATTTCTGTTATACTACTTTGGATATTTTTTTCTGTTAATAGTACATTATGAATTAAAATGCTATTACTTTTGTTGACAATATATTTGGATATTATTTCTGTTAATAATATTTTTCGGATTAGATCTATTTCTGTTCAATTTGTTCACGGATTCAAATTTTTTTAATATATAATTTCTTTCAAAATTGTTTAAATTTGACGAAATAAGATTTTAATATATTTTTTGTTTAAATTTACTTACGGATGAAACTTAACTCTATATATTCGGTCAAAAAACATTTTTTTTGGACGAAAATCAATTTTCATTTTTTTCTGTTAAGATTACTTTTTAGCGTAAGCTAATTCCATATTTTCTGTTAAAATTAATTTCGAACGAAAATTAACTTTATATTTTTTGTTAAAATAATTTCTGACTTAATTTTCATTTTCGTTAAAATTATATTGTTGACGAAAATTAATTTTATATTTTTGTTAAAATTAATTTCTGACGAAAATTAATTATTTTTGTTAAAGTTAATTTTGGACGAAAATTGATTTCTATTTTCTGTTAAAATTATATTATTGACAAAAATTATATATATATATATATATATATATATTGTTAAAGCTCAATTTTTGACGAAAAATAATTTTTGCATACTTTTCTGTTAATTTTTTTAGACAATTTTTTTCTAGCACATAGAATTTTTTAATATTTTTTTATATTTTTTTGACAAAGTTTAATTTTTTTAAGAAAAATGTCAAAATTCATGGTCGCGGAACTAGTCAAATTGGACCGTTTTAACGGTGCCAGCTACGACACTTGGAGTCGTAGAATTCGATATGACTTAGTTCATGACGATCTCCAAAACTTCAAAGATGCAGCCCCACCAGCACTTGTAGATGGAGCCTTTGAGGAGTAGAAGGTAGCTCATGCGACAGTCATGAAGCAGAGAAAAGCTGGTGATGAGAAGGCTATGACCTTCTGTATATGAAGGACAACTTGGTTAGAGTCTTTAAGACCTACAACAATTCTTATTAGCTTTGGAAAACTCTCAAAAATAAATATGCATCCAAGAGGAACATGAATGTTCAATTGTTGTTGCATAAGTACACTACATATAAAATAAGGTCAGATTAAAATGTGTCTAACCATATGAACAATATGATTATAATGGTTAAAGACTTAGAAGCTTCAAGGTGTGCATTATCAGAGCCACTGCAAGTCTGCAAATTACTTTGTTGCTCAACAATCTCTATCCTCCCAAAGAGTTTTATTTTATCCCTTTATTATAACTCCTAATCTTGAACAACTACTTACATATGTGCATAAAATTTTGAAAAAGAAAAATAAAAAAAATATTTTCTCAAATCTTTATCGAATTATAACAAAAATATTTTGAATGTAACTTTGAATTATAAAACTCCGTAGACGTAGGTATGTAATCAATCCTATTATATATATTGTTTTATTTTTTTTAATATTTTTATTTATAAAATAATATTTTATCTTTATATTTAAAAAAATTGAAAGTATAAAAAATGAGAAGTAGTCAAGGTTGTCAAGATCAGGATCTTACCTAAAATCACAAGGGTCTGTAAGATTAACAATCGTAAGATTAAATCGATGATCGTAAGATATACCTTGTAATTTTTATAATTATTTTAAAATAGAAAATTATAATATAGATATTACTTTATAAATTTATAATGATAGAAATTACAAAAAATATTAGTTTGACCACTATTCAATTAATAATCCCTAGAATACATGTACGACCTAATTGTAAAAGCATAATTTAATTAAATTAAGTTGAATTAATAAAAAATTGAAAATACAGTATGATTAACGTGCAATATAATATGTAATCAACCTTTAATATATTTAGTATTAAATTTAAGTTTTCATAAAAAATTAGTATTAAATATTTTAATCTTAATTAACTATCTTTATTTTATTTTTCTATTCCCGAAAAACATGTTACACATAAGATGAAAGCAAAAAAATATTAAAAAAATTGAAACATATCGATAGAATCTTACGATCGTACCGATCTTTACGATCTATGTTACGATCCTGATACAATATTTGAAAATTAATTCTAAATTTAAAATTAAGATTATAGATCCTACGTTAGTTCGTACGATCTTATGATCAAGATCATGTGCTCCTCCCAACTCGCACGAGCAATAGGGGAGAAAGTTTTTTTAATTATACCAAAAGACACTTTATAAAAAAAATTAAAGCTTTGACGAAGATAAATTTTTATATCTAGTTCAAAGCTATATTCAATTATTTCTTTATAGATCAGAAGAGATTTAATGCAATATACAAATGAATACATAAAAAACATATTTATGATGTTTTTTTTAATGTGTTGGACGGATATTTAATACTAGTAAAAATTAGTTAATTTAATTTAAAAGACAAATATGTGATATATATGCCGAATGGAGTAAATTAAATTTCAATAATTGAGATTTAAAAAATCTGGACCATTTAATTACTATTTCAATCGACCATTTCAATAAGATTTTATTCTTAATAAAGTAAAATATATATATATATATATATATATATATATATTTCATGATCAGAATAATGAATCCCCGTAAATTTCAAAATATTATTTAATTGATCGTAAATAAGCAAGGATGGAATTTGACAGCGGATTTATTTAATCGATAATAAAAAAAAAGATGTTAAGTGAAAAAACAATAAAAATAAAAAATTGTTTGAGTGGACCATGCAGTGACCGCCAGTGAGGAGCGCCCTCGTCCCCACCCACTATCTCCGCGCCACGCGCCGCGCATGCTCGAAAGCCAAATAAAACCAAAACCAAAGTGAGAAGAATATGCCCACGTCCGCCAGCTTCTTGCCGCCCATTGTTTTACAAGCACTCTCTCTACTTCCTCCTCTTCCTATTTTTGGCCTGTTCAGCTTCCTCTCTCATCCAAGCTGCGATGGACTCTGTGATCGCAGGTGAGGCGAGATGAGATGAGATGAGATGAGATGAGATGAGATGATGTTGCAAAAACTGCCACTGGCCAGTTAGTGCAGGACATGAATGAGAGCCGGCGTTGTATATATGTTGATACCCTCCGGCCAGTCGCCGTCGACGGGCTGCGACCGTTTCCCAGGTAATTAAAAACACATCCGCTTAATTCAGTCCAGTATTCTACTACTACTTACACGCATTAATTAATTATATGTTAATTTCTCGCTCGCTCGTTTTCATATCGACGCTTCTTCTTGATCCTTTTTGATAGTTGGTATGTAGTTTGTGTAAATTTTCCACTGATTCTTGTTTCCCAGTAATATTTTTAGCTAGTTAGGGAGGGGCATTTGCTTTTCTTCCTTTCGTTGGATGTTGACTGTTGAGTTTCTGATCCAGTTTGTCACCGTATCGGAGTTGATGTCACCCTTTCCGTCACGTGCTCTAAACCCTTTGTTTTTCTTTTGGCTCGATTTGGATGTTGGAATTGTCGTCTACCTGGCAAATTGCGTAGGGCCAACGTTAGCATTTGTCGCTCTTCTGGTGGCATTGATTCGCTAACAGTGCCTGATCACACCCAAACAGCAGATCAGATTTCAACGTTGGGCGTTTTCTTTTCTTTTTTATTTCTAAAATGTGGGAGTTAGATCTAACTCGAAATCAAATTCGAATATTTTTGATCCAGTCAAATTAAGTAAGATTATGTCATATTTGAAATTTGATTCTAATTCAACTATAATCGAGTTGGATCAAATCAATTGGTCGAGTCATCCATCAAATTTTTTTTTATATTTTCATTTCTTTTCTTTTTCTAATATTAAATATGAAACATTATATTTGATTATTATTATAAAGCATAATATGTTTTTTTTCAAAGATTTCAAATATTTTATTGTAATTGATCTTGTATTTAAAATTAAATTTAACATCTAAGTATATTAAAACTACTTCATTTGTCAAAAATTTAAAAAGTTGAGTCATCGATCGGATCAAACTCATTCACAATAGAACTTTTCAATCCTTAAAAAATCTGACCATAGTCAGATGATCTTGATCGATTTGAGTTTATGAAAAATTAATCCGGCGTGTTAAGAATATAAATATAAAAATGTTGCTCTTCCTATAGACTTAAGCTTTTAGGATTGTTGGTAGCACATCAAATTTAACATGGTATCAGAGCCAGAGATCTTGAGTTCAAACCTCGGCGTTGCTCGTATTAAAAATTAATTTTCTCCCTTAGTTGTCCACGTGTTGGGCTTTGTGCTAGATCAAAGTTGTCGGCGGCCCACACGTGAGGGAGAGTGTTAAGAATATAAATATAAAGATATTGCTCTTTCTATAGACTTAAGCTTTTAGGATTGTTGGTAGCACATCAAATTTAACACGGCGAACACTCCTATTAAAACTGTCGCAATATCATATTTTTTTAAAAAAATATAGAATATTTTTCTTATACTCGTTTTATGAAGAGTTTCCCTTGATACTCACACTATTAAAATTTCTTCTAAAAGTTTGAAAAAGAGTTAATGCGACTGGTTAAAGAAGGAATTACAGCACCACTTCAAGGAAAAAAAAATTGTGGTGATAAATAGTTGATTAGCGATTAGACTAGGAAAGAAAATTCTCCTCATCCAGGTTTGAGGCTGATTCACTTGACAAAGTAAACTTCGCCCTAGCACATGTTAATTAAAGACATTGAATGTAGAATTAAAGAATAAAAAATATAATAGTGCCGATCTAGTATCCCTCACTTATTGATTTCGAATCATTAACTTTTAGTATCTATATATAAATTAGCTTCTTAGACCAAATATATTAATATAAATTAAGATTTTTCTAATGATAATATATTAAAAGAATAATTTAAAATATTTTAAAACTGGTATATTAAGTAATTTGTTGATGCGCCATTTGTAAAAAGGCTAGGCCTCTAAAATTTGACTTGCTTTCTTAACATTCTCTTGCATTATCGATGATGAATCATATGACACGGACATTCTTCTTTGCATTGAAATAAATGCATATTTTATCATTTAAGCTAATGTCCTTTACATTCTTTCGTTACTTGTTTGAAGTTAACCTTCCAACTTGACATCATCCTTCATTTTTATCACATGATCTTTTATTATCTTGTCTTTGTTTTGATTAAGGATTTTGTACATAAACCATCTTTAACTAATCAGGCACAATACTGTTTTGATACTAATACAATATTTTTAAAATCAGACCAGCGTAGACGATTCAACGGAAAAATCAAAATGAACAGAAAAAAAAAAGAATATATGGAAACTAATGGAGAATAAGGAAGGTATTATTGAAGAAGAAAGGGAGAAGAATGGAGAGTGGGGAAAAAATTAGAAACAAAGAAGATCATGGCGAGTGAATTAAAAGAGAAATTACTAAAAAAACTAGGAAAATGAGAAAAAGAAAATAAGATAAAATATTAAAAAGAGTGTTCACAAATTCTAAACTACAAAAGAAAGTCGAATTAAAGTTATTATAAATAATATATATTAAGAAATAAGAAAAAATATTTATTAAATATTAGATTATTTAAAATGATGTTTAATAGGTCATTGTTCAATTTTGTTTACTAAATAGTTAAAAAATATTTATCAAATATTAGATCATTTACACTCATTAATATTATATTTTCAAAGTCGATTAAAATAATAGTATTTAATAAAAAATTGGGGTTGCATTCGATCAAATCATGATCATATGTTCGTTTCTTAAAAATTGCCGATCATTTACTCGTGCAACATTTCTTCCAACACAAGCACAAGACACCATATTTCCACTTTCGAGCTAAACGAGCAGTCACGACGATTAGTCTGTATTTGAATAGAGAATCGAAAATTTTTCGAATTCTGATAGATTAATTCTAATTGTATTTGGATGAATTAAAAATATAATGATTATAGATAAATTCTAAAGTTGTTTAAATAAAAAAGTGAAAATTGAAAATATAAAGTATATTTTCAATAAAGATAAAACTTATTTCAATTTAAAAATTATATTAAGTAATATAAAATTAATAGCATCAAGTAATATTTTCATAAAAATATATTTTATAAAATATATCGATTAAAACTATTAAAAATAATATAAAATTGAACTCACAAAATTTTATTTTAACAATAATATTTTCATAAAAAAGATTTTATTTAAATAATTATTAATTATACTAATAAAATAATTTATATTATAAATTAAACATAAGGTAATAAACTATTTTCTTATAAAATAAATTTAAATAATATATTGTTATGTAAAGCTAGTATATTATTAAGTAATAAATTTATAGTTATATTATTAAGTTAGTATTAATTAAAAATTATTATGTAAAGTTAAAAGTTTTAAAAAAAAAAGCAAAAGAAAAAAAAATGATGAGTAAAAAAAAAGTTGCAACAACAGTCGTGCGCAGGAACCGGCGGTTCCTGCTGATAAGAACCTGGGGTCACGTAACCTCGGGTTCCTATGTTGAGTTTTGCGCTAAGTTTCTCAAAATATTTTATCGTTTGAGAAACTAAGTTGAAATAGGAGCTAGTTCTGACTTTGATTCAAACGGAGTCTTAAAGTACTCACTTTTTTTCTTTTTTGCTTTTGCTATTTTAGGATTTCGACATTTGAGGGTAGTAGAAAATATCTTATCTTATACTTTTCCCTTTTCAATTGATTTAAGAACATAAATCTTTTCTTTTATCTAATCATTATCTCTAAGTTTTATTCAAGTAATTAGCGTCCTCTCTTGATTATAGCAAACGAAACTCATAATTTTTTTTATCTACTTGCGTATTCAAATTTAAACCAATAATTTCTTTTGTCTAATCGTCATTTTTAATCTTATTTCAATTAATTAATGTAATCAATACATTTAATTATAGCAAACAAAATTCATAATCTTTTTTACCTGTTCAGAATAATCAAACGAAAATCATAATTTCTTTAACACTACGGCTCTGCTGAAATTCTTCCCCACTCTGACTATCATATTGAATCAAAGTCGATCCTGACTGCTCTCAACACTCTTTCCAAAATCCTATCCCTACGAGTTGTCCCGATCAAGATTCGGGTCCTCACCCCAATTTGGACTTTTTCAAGAGTGACTGGTTTCAAGTCGGAAGTGTGAAAAAAGGAAAAGTAAGATGATTAAGTATTTGGAAGCATAGTAAGGGTGCGTAACCTTAATTTATTTTTATTAAATTAAACATTATCCAACTTCTTCTACCCCTTTTAACACCAAACTTCATATAGAAATAGAAAATATCAAACTCTCTTCTTTTGTCTTTTTTTTGTTCTGAAATATATGTTACTTTTAGTTCAAGAGGGGAAAATGCTATTGATATGACTTGATAAAAAGACATTGTAACAGTGTCTTTTTGGTACTCTGTTCTGTTTTTCTTTCTTTTCACATTATTCTATTTCTTTTTTCTGAATATTCAATATTGACATGGTAAAAAAGCCTAAAAAAATCAATCTTTCATAAATTCGGAAATATATGCAAATTCTAGATGAAGATGAAAAGACCTAAATAATAAAAAAATACATATTATTAATATATTTTGAATGCTTTTAATATTATATATATATATATATATATATATAGAGTTTGGAAATGATAATACATAATATTTTAGTCTAATAAATGAAATAAACAAATGACTACTTAGATAAATATAACTAACATTGAAACAATAAATAAAATATATAAAGATAACATATATTGAATTTTGAGTGGATCAGAACACATCATTGCTCAATTATCATCGAGCTCTATTGTTCCAGAATTGACTAAATAAATAGAAATAAAAATTGGGGCGCAAATTGTGAACGTCGAAAACGTCAGCGCGGGCCCACGTCTCCTTGGTCGTCCCCACCTCTCCCTTTCCAGTTTACATCCATGTTCCAAGCCACCACCACTCCACTCTTCGATCCTCCTCCACCTTCACAATAATACGCCTGGCAAAAAGGGGTTCAGCGCCTGCAGTCCCTTCGCCGCCGCCGACGTTGCCCGTCGCCGGAAGGAGGAAACCATATGGGTCGCGGGAAGGTAGAGCTGCGGCGAATCGAGGACCGGACCAGCCGGCAGGTGCGCTTCTCGAAACGGCGCAGCGGGCTATTCAAGAAGGCGTACGAGCTGGCCGTCCTCTGCGACGCCGAGGTCGCCCTCGTCGTCTTCTCCCCCGCCGGCAAGCTCTACGAGTACTCCAGCGCCTCCAGGTACTCCGTTCCCCCGATTCCCTCCATCTCAGTCGTCCTTTCTTAGTTTGCTTCCACAACCCTCCCCCTCCTCCTCCCCCATCCATTCAGTCCGCCATTGATGGTGCCAAGCAGGGAATGATCCATCTCTCGTGTCTAAACCATACGTGTGCTCCACGGGACACTTGTGCTTCTCAATTTTCGATGGCCGTTTAGGATGGACGGTCAAATTGTTCCAGCGGATTGATAATTAAATTGATATTTTCCGCGAAATCTTAATCGATTGATGTTTCAACTTTTGATTTCTCATAAAATCCAAATCCACTGTTATTTACATACGCTTTACTTAATTTGTGGGCAACTGTTGGTTCCTTAGTTTGTGGATGAGTTTTCAACACTGAGTAAACCATGCAACTTGTTCTTTTTTTTATGCCAAAAAAAGGAAAAAACCAGTTGCATGGTTACAGTATTAGAATTAAAGAACCAAAAAAAGGAAAAGACCAGTTGCATGGTTACAGTATTAGTGTTTGGTCTCTTCTTTTCTTCATGCTACTTAACCTGTGTTATCACATGAAACTTTGTGAATCATGCATCCGTTAAAAACGAGTATTCCATTTAATTAGTTCATGTGAGATTGTTCTTGCGTTCCTGCTATTATATCTTTTATGGAAGGTCCAGACGTTGCAAGGGGCATTGATTTCACAAAGCACTCCACCACTTAACCGAATATGTAATTTGTTGAATATATCTCGGAACAAGGCTCACTTTTAAGTTAAGTCTCATGAAATCATGCCTCAACATTCTGGGAACTTGTTTCTAGTTTCAAAGTGCTCCTTGCCGTTTTCAGTTCAATGATTCTATCACTAATATCATCGAATTGCAGTTATTTTCTTTTTTTTGTTTGTTTGCTGCACGCTATAAATTAAGTTGTTGCTTCATTTCCATATGGACAAAATTAATGGAAGTCACGCATGTCTATCTTTCAAAACTCTAAAAGTTCTTTCATTATCCTATAGCCAAAATCTATAGTCTTATTCAGACAGAATAATAAATCAAGTTTTGCCTCAAAAAAAAGTAAATAAATCACATTCCTTCATTTCGAGGAGATAGTTATTTTAGATTGCCTGAAGTTGTAGCACCACATCTTAACCTCAATAGGCTATTGAGGAAGAAATAGTACCAATAGAAAATATGGAAGAAAGTCGTATAAACTATGTGGTCTTTAAGAAGTATGCAAATAACAACTAGGGTAATAGATGATTTGTTATTCACTTTAAAAATGTTATTACTTAGGTTAGGTCAATTACATATTCTTTGTTAGCTCGATCATATAATTATAAATAAGTATAAAGAGTAGACACCATCGATCATCCAAATTTATACTAAGGCACTCTTGATTCCACTTGATCCGAGTGTCCCAAGATATACCCTAGGATTGCCTTAGGCTTTATCTTTGTTTCAAGGGTATAACTTTACACATGAATTCTTAGAATTAACTTTTAGATCATCCCTTTCATTCTATCCTTAGCACATTTTGCTGGGTACTTCACCTTTGTTGTGCCACCCATTTTGTTTATTTCTGAACTCAAGTAGATCCATCCCAACACCATCACCTCTTTTTTTTCTTTTGAGCGGAAAATGCTAATCATCCAACATATAGTTCTCCTTTTGTAATGGATTAATTACAATGATAGTAAAGTAAAGATATGATACATCAATTTTTTATATAATGTTTGCCCAATCCTTGGATAATCACGAGCATGCATTATGATGCTTTCCACGTAGCATCGATCATCCTAAAATATCATTGTATTCCTTTGAAGACATATTGCCCATAGAATTAGCCAATGTGGTTTTTTGGAATGATAGACAACTTCGACATTTGCAATCATGCCTCTCTGGGAGGACAATTAGAAAGATCCTCCTTTGATTTACATGAAACATGACCCCTTCTCCAAACCTCGTGGAAGAATAGATGGTCTATCTTCATCCACATTCTCGCAATGGTAGTAAACCTTTCTTTTACCCAAGCACCATATGGAGCCAGAGCATCGTATGATAATTCTCCTTCTTACTAGCCATACAAATATTTTTACCTTTAGGAGTGCCTTGGCTTGCCAGATCAAATCTACAATCCATCAAGCATTAAGCAATCAAAGCTGAAAGGGCCAATTAGATCCAGCAAACCCAGCATGTCATGAAAATTTTGGTCAGTGTGGCTGCACCTTATCCATTCACCATCACCTCCTCCTTCTCTTTCTCCTTCTCACAGGAGACCACAAGTCTTCGGCTGGCTACCCTTAGCTTAGACCAAGACCTTCGGGTTTCTAAATGCGCAACCTTTATATCAAATATTCAATGACCTTTTATTTCAAATGTAATTGCTTTGGACATGTCACCAAGATTTATACCTCATTATACAATTACTTAAGTTGTGACGGTCAAGGTCATCAATAATTATGTTATTGTTCATCTTTGATGGCATCAACATAAACGGGATGGTTAGAGAGTACTGAACTAAAAAAAATAGGAGATCAGTGAGCTTGGGAAGAGAAGGGTGGGCTCAATAGGCAGCTCGAATGAGTGGAGAAGGGCAGACTTTACTCTTAGAGAGGTCTATTTGATGGGTAAGGATGAGCTCGATGATCGAGAGAGTTCAGGCTCAGTGGAGAGAGATGAGAACGAGCAGACTCGGTTGAAGAGGGACAAGCTCGATAGTGGGAGATTGCAAACACTAAGGAAGAGGAAATGGGTGGGAGTGGGCAAATTTGATGGTTGGATGATGATTTCATCGAAAGTTTGGAAATTATTTACAACATCGAAGTTATGAGCACTAGCGAGGTTGAATACATGAGAATGATGTCGGAAAGTTAAATCACATTCAAAGTTGATGATGATAGTGGGAAAGGACATACTTGATGGTTGGAGACAACATGCTCAATGAAAAAGAGAAGAGCTCAACGGTAGAAGAAATTGAGCTCAACAATGAAAAAGGCAAACTCGATAGTAGTGTCAAGCATGACAATATCAAAGTTTAAAACATTGGCAAGGTCAATGATATGATAAGGGCGACATTGGTAAAGTTTGGAGCACTAACATGGTTGGTGATGATGAGATCATGGTCGAAGTATTAGCTAATTAACAAGGACGTTTTTTCTAAAGGAAGAAGGGCGACTATACAATTTGGTAGTCACCCGCTAATTAACAAGGACGTTGGTGGCACGACATGGGCAATGTTGGAGCATGATATTCGAGGTCAATTGACAATAGCTTTGAGTGATGGTTGAAGAACTCTTAAAGTTACTGCCTTGCCATTGTCAAGGTTGGCAACGACAAACGCTCGTCAAGAAAATGAGGTGATGTCGCTAATTTTGGCGATATTGCATATCTACCACGAAGATAACCAACAAACGTGTGAGGATTCATTTACAAATGTGACCACAATCTCAATTTAGCTTAGATGTAGGTCCCTATATATTAAATCGATTGTACCGAAAAATTGAAAGCTTCCTTATCGCCAAATCGTGACTAATGATTATTTACATTACAAGATATTTATATCAATTATGGAGGATTAGGACACATTCGGGCCAGATGTCCCACTGCTCATTGACGCCAAGAGGTGAAGGACAAAGAGAAGGAAGCAACACGAGAGGAGTTTTCTAGTGCAATTTCCTAAGATGCCAACAATCAATGCCCATGGAGTCCCTTGATCAACCACAACCTGGCTGTCCTTCAGGACGATTGGGTAGGATACACTTCAAAGAACACGTTGTCGGAATTGAATATTGTGTACAAGAAGTTTCAGTGGCTGATCCTAGATAATGCAACCATCCACATCTCTCACCTCTCCGTGTCTTCCTTCCCTGGAACCGAATACAGAGGGATTTGGAGAATATCATCAATACAACATTCAATCCAGCGAAAGGCGGCAAAATAAGTTTCAAAGGATGGACCAAGCGGAAGGAAACTCAATCAAAATGGGCATAAAAAATACAATTGGCATAAGTGGCGTCTTGCTCCAACTCTGGTTCATGGAAACAATCTCGGCAATTACCAAACCATTTGCAACACTACACGGAGTTTTTTTCCCATCAATGGATTTTGGTGATATGAGGCGGGTGGGGGCATCGATCTTACTAAATACTGGCAAAATAATTCCAAAAAAGGTAAACCTGTTGAGTGGAGACTTATCTTATCAAATCATGTTAAAGAAAACTAAAAGATTGGATAGATCATAGAGGGATGTCATGGCCGGGGACCTGACGCCGACAAACGCCGGAGAAGACAGTGAATGCACCAGTTACAAATTCAAACCGCCAAACTGACGCAATCCCTAGAATCAATCCTATGATTTCAGGAGGAGAAAGAGGGAGTGAATATGGAAGCAATACATGTTGGCACTGAGGTGTCGCCTACTGTGGGATCCCATAAAACAACTGATATCAGAGGAAAAAAAGCAAAGGTAAAGAGGTAATGGTCGTTTTTTATTCTTTTTGAGGTGCATGTGACACAGTAGAGGATGAGTCCCAACTGTCAGACACATCCAAGTTTAAACACTACCACATGGATAGGTGATAACAAAGATGACACATTGTCTGTGAACAACAATTGGGCTAATAGTGACCTTATGGCTGAACTGCAGGAAGAGGATAACTCAGCTGAGGGTACCATACCAGACATTCTCATAACACTTCGACTGTGTTCGAAATTGAAGAACCGCATGTACAAGAATCTCCATCGGTGGTTCTTCAAACCATGACACGAGTAGAGAAGCTCGAACACAGGCGGACTATGGAGATGATTCAGGCCCAAGAAATTGAGATGATAGCGAAGGCAATGAATGTTAAAACGAGGCTAGGTCATTTAAAAACAAAAACACATGGTCAACTAGGAGTCATCACACGCTCCATGTTGAATGGTGTCAACAAAAGTTCCCAGTGAAAGTTATCACTTAGAATGTAAGAGGATTTAGAAATGCGGAACGTCGGACAACACTAGGAAGATACTTGGCGAAATGGAGAACGGACGTGGCTTTACTATAGGAGACCAAACTTGCCTCATGTGACGAGCGCATCTGGCAATCGATTGGCAGCCCTTTCTTGACCAATTTCGTGCTTTGAATGTTGTGGGGAGTTTATGCGGCTGCTTGGTGGGGTGGCGAGACGAAGCCTTTGAACTGATTGTTGTTTCGACTATTTCGGTGGCCTCATCAAGAAGATCAACCAATGACAAACTATTAGTCTTGTGATTATGGTCCACAAATAGAGATGGGACACACGTGATGTGGGAAGAACTTCGGCAGACAAGATATAGTTGTAGCGACATTTCGTGGCTAATTGAGGGTGATTTCAACATCACTCTCGAAACCAAGAATAGACCAAAATCCAAAATGGATAGACATAGGGGAATAAAGATGTTTAGAGACTTTCTAAATGAACAAGGACTTGCAGACTACCCAATCCCAATCTGTTAGTACATTTGGCATAGTTCAGCAACACCAAATGCTAGTTCAAAGCTTCATAGATTTTAGGATCTTTGGGACTTATAGAGACCTTCTTTTGCCAAATGCAAGGGCTTATAGAGGCCATCTTCAGACCATTCTCCCTTCATAAGGCAGTCAAATAATAGTGGAACTTTTGGATCATGCTTCAGGTTTGAGAAGTCTTGGCTGTTAGAGGAGGGCTTTCCAGATATGATAGCAGACCTATGGTGAGCAGTTCCAACATCTAGTACGGCAACTAAGACTCATCTAAGAAATCACCTCGGGGAATTCAAGCAAGTAAAGGAGAATGGGGAGAGCAAGAGAGCTGAGGCACTAGCCGGCATATCGATAGTCGAATACTCACCACCACAAAGGCGACATATAGGAGAAGAATGCAAGAAGTGGTCATACTAGAAGACGACAAAATAGAAATTCATTGGCGTCAAAGATCTCGACAAAATTGGCTTTGAGAAGGAGATTCCACCACACGTTTCTTCTATATGCACGCAAGTGGACGAAGAAGAACCAACTACATAGACCAGATCTGGGTGGGAGAAACGAAGTGGCTGGAAGAGAAAATGTGGGGTCAGCCATTGTTGATTATTTTCGGGGAAGAGAAAGCTTCACACCCTGTTCGGCCATTTACAGAGGAGGAAACAACACAAGCATTAAGAGATTTAAATAGCGATGGATCTTCCGGCCCGATGATTTTCCAATCTTCTTCTTTCAATAGTTTTGGACAGTTGTAGGCTTTGATGTAATGCCAACTCTGCGAATTTGCGAGGTCCAATTCTGATTTTGAGAGATTCAACAGATTTTCCCATTCCTTGTCTCGAAAAAATCAGCAAAAAAATAACAGAACGTGTGAAAGATTTTAGATCAATTGCACTTTCTAATGCTATTTACCTTCTGATAGCGAGAGTACTTGACAACAAGTTTTGCATGGCCTTGGGACAACAAGTTGATTTATCTAAGGCATACGATTCTTCGAATTGGTCATTTATATGGAGCTCCCTTCATCTAAGTAGATTCCCTCTCCTGTGGATTTTTTGGATTAAATAGTGTGTCTGCACTATCTCTTTTTTCTTTGTTGATCAACGATGGACCGATAAGGGTGTGGGTACAACCCCAAAGAAGCATCCGTCATGGCTGCTCTCTTGCACTAATGCGTTTGTACTTGCAGCAGATGCTCTAGTCGAGAGCACATTCACAGTTTGTGAGGCTGGACTTATATCGGGTTTCTCCACGATCCATCACAAGGCACACTCGTCCCTTTATTACAAGTATGCTGACGACACTTTTTTTTTATAGAAAGATCCACTACGACAGCAAGAAGAACGTCGATGCTTATTGATATTTTCGAAAGGTTTTTTGGCCTTATTATTAACCACTCAATCAATTTTAATCCCATTCGAAATGGATGATGATGAAGCTAGAAAGCATTCGCTAGAACCAAAGACAAACATTTGTTGTAGCCTACCGATCTCTTACCTTGGCCTTTCTTTATTGACAACCACATTCTTTCAAGAGATTGGAATCCACTCATTGAAAGAATTGAAAACAAAATTGAGGGATGGAGCTCATGATTGTTATCATGAAATAGAAGGCTAATACTAGTTCACTTAGTTCACTCAGTTCTATCATTTAGTTTACTTCATGTCAGTCTATAAAATGCTTGATGAAATTATGAAGCGGATCGGTTCACTTCGACTAAATATTTTTGGAGACATTCGAGAAATACGAGTTAGCCTGCATGCTTAATCGCTTGGTCAAACCAGTCTCTGAAGAGGGGTTAGGGATTTGGAATATGAATGATGCGCTACTATCTAAATGGATTGTTCGACTATTGAGACAAAAGGTGGATACATGGCAAGTGATGGAAGCCTGTTATGATCGCATACTCTCATGAGATAGCAAACAGGATGCCATACCTGGATCTTCTCCTGCTAAAAAAGTGTAATGTTAGTCATGCTGCGGCTGCAAAGTTTTTTAAGGCAGCTCTTGGCTTTAGCAGAGACTTCCATCTGTTTGAAAAACCCGTAGTCGGGTGAAGAATCTCTTTATATATCTTTTCCCAGATTTATGCATTGGTGGAAGAGAAAAATGTAATTATTACCAACAATTGGGATAGCAACCTTTTATCTAACGGGGTGTGGACCCCACCCTTTGCTGCTCCACTCTCATAGGGAGGAGTTATCCTAATACTTGACAGGCTTGAGACTCATCGAATTAATATACGAAGAAGGATGGATGGACTTGGAAGAATGGACAATTTTCCATAAGGAAAGTATACAAACTATTGACGTTGACCTAATTATGGACTGCACCTCATTTGACATCTCAAAATACAAACAAAGATCAAGGTGTTCGTGACTGCTTAGGAGAAAAGGACTACCAACAGAATGAGGTGGAATCCTAAGGTTTATACTGCATGTGTTTTCTGTGAAGACACTATGAAAACATTGAGCATTTATTTTTTTGAATGTGAAATATCAAGGAGAGTGTGCTAGGAATCTGAATGCTCATGGGTTAATAGCAGCTCATCGACAACTTTTTAGAGTTCATTCCAATTTGGTGGAGCCTCACAATACACTCATTGTTATATGTCGAGTGGACGTTGAACAACACTAGTGGCTTACATATGATCGATTTGGTGCCAATGTAATGTTTGCATCTTTAGAGATGAATGGTGTTACGTCGAGAAAATTATTAGCATGGCAAAATGTATGTTGCAGAATTGCGCGAATCACCTCTTGTAATCTTTGAATGTAATCTTGAGAGCTACATATAAATAATAACAACGGATATGAACCTGGCACATATCCTTTTCTTTCTAAAAAAAAAGTGTCCATATGAATGCCTATAGAATTAATGACACAATTCTCTCTTACAAATTCGTTGTCCGATGTCATATGTTGAATCACATTATCCACCTCTTACATATGAGAATACATCCATAGTTTTGACCAATGTGTCCATATGAATGCCTATGGAATTAATGACATATGCCATAATGTCCTGATTTGAAACTCTTCTAACAGCCAAAATAGGAATTATGAATTGGCATCTTGCCACTTACAAACCAAACCTCCATTGCAGCAAGACAATCAAAGAAGTGACATGAGGTATCTTCCCCGCTAAGTTTCATGTATACCTATACATCCGAGTGACAATATCACCATTGCAACAAGACAATCAAAGAGGCATCTTCCTTAACTAAGTTGCGTGTATACCTGTACATTTGAGTGACAATCCTTTGATATCTTAAGAACCAAATCCTCTCATTTTGCGCCAGATGAATGATGGCTACGTGTTGTAATCATCTGCTTGTATTAATGCTGAAGATTCAAATCTACAAGTGTGCATGCAGGATCTACAAAAGGACTCAAGCTTCCAAATTAAAAGAAACATCCAAAATTCCACTCACTAATAAACAAAAAGAAAATGTATGATCTACAATGTTCGTTATCTTACACCTCTCGCTTGAATATTGCGGTTGTGCTAAGATATATCGCATATATGGTGTCCATGGATGTCGCCCGTGATTGATGCCACTCTGAATTGTCTCACGTAGAGTGCTCGAAGTGAGATCCAAAAATTTTTCATTCTACATGTGTGGACGTCTTTGGGACAAAAGTGACGCCAAGTTTTCCTAATGCATATGAAAAATAAGTAGGCAACTGCCACCTCGCGTAGTGTACATGATGAGTCTACACACGTCACCCATCTGGCCTTGCAAAATCTAGTGAGGATCTCATCACACCTTAATAGTTGAGTGAAGATCTTGATTTTGAGGGATGTACATTCAAGCCAAATATGCGGCAATCAGATACAATACTATTGAAGGTCATGCCTATGAATATACTTGTCTAAATGAGTGTCCATAGAAAAAGCATAGACAACTATTTTGAGTCATCTGGCTGATATCTTAAAAATGTGATCAAGTAGTATAGGAAGTTCCTCGAAAAGTCCATATAAAAAGGATGATAATAGAGTCATTGTACCAAAAGGATAAGGCACGTTTGAGGGCAGTCAAGATTCCCATGAAATGTCTCTATTGTAGGATGCGAAGAAGATCGAGCTTCAAAAATCATCATCAAGCCCCATGTTCCCTTTACAAGGAAGGCACAATTGATCTAGGCACAATTGAGCTCCTGGGGCCCTGATGTGGTTCTTCTCCAGGAGACGAAACTTCAGGAGTGGGATGACCGTATATGGGCCCAGATTGGCGGGACACGATTGGCAGGCTACATTGCCCTCGGGTCAGTCGGCAGGTCCGGGGGTTGTGTCATCGAATGACGCTTGGACCTTGGAGGGATAGATTCTCCATCTTCGTACACTTTAGACAGTGGATGGACGGCCACCAGTATCTGGTCACATGTGTATATGACTCGCTCACAGCAGCCTTGTGGGGAGTCCTTTGGGAGGAGCTACACACGGTCTGCTCACATTGTCCGACAGCGAGGTGGCTGGTTGGCGGTGATTTCAATGTCACCCTGGACATTGATGATCATCCAATCGCACGACGTGGTAGAGACTCCAGGGCAGAGGAGTTTCGTGACTTTATCGACTTTAACTCCCTGATGGACTTCCCACCGACCAATTGCATATTCACATGGAGGAGCACAGCATCATCGCGTGCCCGCTCACGACTCGACCGATTTTTGGGTTCCTTGGAGGTAGCAGAGGCACACCATGGAGAGGCCCTTCTCGGACCACACCCCCGTCATGTGGCGGTCCAACGAGGGGCAATCCATAAGCTCATGCTTCCGGTTTGAGCGCTCATGGTTCCTTGAAGAGGGGAACTAATAGCCAATATGTAACGACCCAAACACTCGAGTGGGCGGAAGCTATTTATAATATATCTCGAGAGTCCGGATCATCCCAGTTGACACGTAAACAATCACAAACTCATACACAAATATCTTTTAGCAGTTATAAAACTAAGATTTCATATGTATCATAAGGATAAAGCAAACACAATAACCAAAATTTATCATAGTCACATCTTACATATTTTCTTTTCACATATGATACAATAATCACAACATAAACATATACATATACATGACGTACATATCCAAAAGCAACATCTCCAAAAGCACTATAAAAATACACAAGATCTTCTATTTATACAG
>LTAE01006179.1:0-26170 GCA_001647135.1 Pontederia paniculata
GTTCCCGCGAGGGGCGAGGGTCAGGCCACCGCCGCGGCCGCGGATGATCGGCAGGACGTAGTACTTATTGTCGGAACGAAGGTTTCGGCCGTCGACGTCGTGCACGGCCACGGGAAGAGAGGTCGCATGGCAGAGGAGGGGGAGTAATAAGAGGAGGAGCGGGAGCAGGAAGTGGTGCTTCATGGCGGAAGGCATCAAAGCTGGTGACAGATGTGTACCGTGCAGCGCAGCGGATACATGACGATTCGCGCGATTTAACAGGAGCGGTACCGTTGACTTAATTGGATCTCGTTTGACTTCTGTAGATATGTGGAGGTCAAACTTTGCGGCTGTTGTCTCTTTCCCACGTAATAACCAACCCAAGCAGCTGTAACTCCCAGCCCAAAATTATAATAATAATATAATAATAATATAATAAATAATAAATAAGATAAATTTTAAAATCTTTATGATTATGATTAGAAAAAGAATTAATATTTGAATCCTAATTATCTTATTATTCTCAAAATTTTAATTACTTTAGAAAAATTAACTTTAAGACTCCTAAAGTATTTTAATCATATTCAAAAGAGTTTTAATTTATCCCAACATAGTTATAAAGATTCTTAATCCTATCTGAAATCCTTAAGAATTATTATTTAATTTAAATTTTATTTAAAAGAGTTTTTTTACTATAAATAAGATCAAAATTTCTTTTATTTCATAATATCTCATTTCTCATATATATCTCTTATTATCTTGTCATCTATAACTCAAACAATGATAGACGAGGATCTAAGGATGTGAGGACAAGGTAAAATAAGATTAGGAGGAAGTAATAGCTTGAGAAAGAAGAATATGCATGTGAGTTTAACTAGATTCACTTTGGACCTCTTTGAGGATGGAAATTAGGTAAGAACTTGAGCTTAGTTCTCGTTGATTTCGCCAAACATTCGAGATCTCAAGCACCTGAACTTGGGGACACGTGATCCAAAATTCAGGTGTTTTGATTCTTGCATTTTGCAAGAACCAATTGGTTCCTGCAAAATGCAAGAATCAATTATTTTTTCTTTTTTATTTTTTTTATGTGACGTTTTTTTTTCTTTTTACCTTTTTCTTTTGACATTTTTTTCTTTTATCTCTCTTCACTCTCTCTTTAATCTTATTTAATTTAATTAATTTATATTTTTATTTATTAATTATTAAATATATAAAAAGTTATTATTATTTTAAATTTAATAAGCTATTTTTATTATTTGTTATTACTTTTCCTAAATTATTTTACTTGTTTAACTTTTCACTATTTTTTTATTATTTTACTTAAATTATAATTAAAATTTAAATAATTATTTTATTATATTATACATAATATTTAATTTATATCATTTATTAAAATTATTAAAAAAATATTTTATTATATTATCTTAAATATATTACATTAAAATAATTTATTGTTATTACCTTTTTATTCAACTAAATTTATTACTTCATTAAAAAATATTGGTTATCATTGATTTCATCAATTTTATCCAAATACACATTAGAGTTAATCTATCAAATCAACTTTTTAGTTCTCACCATTACTTTTTAGTTCATTCAAACGCCCATAGAATCATCTATCAAATCAATAAGTTCTTGGAACTTCATAGAACTTAAGTTCTCGAATACAAACGGCACCAATATGAACTTTTTAATATACTAAGACATGATAAGAGTTATAGGAATTCATTGTCATAGATATTGTTAAAAAAATATTCATTTTTCTATCCAAAATTCATAGCTATTATTATTAGAAATTTCAGATAGGTTTCCATCATCTCAAAAGATTAGAAAAAAATAAACAAGATAACCATAGAAGTCTTTTTTTTTTCAAAATAGGTTTGATTGTTATTTCTAAAGCAATTGGAAGTGTTTGAAAAGGGTATTCATAGATAAAGATAAAATTATAACAAGCTTTAGCTACATAAGACCAAGTAGGAAATTTAGTTATTAAGGGATGGATCCGTAATAAATAAATTCTAGGAATTTGATAGGTGAGACTTTAGGATGTCCTCTTCTGTAAGGAAAATAGGTTCATCTAAAGTCCATATGATTGGCCAAATAACAAAGTAACCATCCCGAGTCACAAAGGGTGCAATTTCATAATTGCCCTAATTGTTTTATTTGAAGATGATTCGACTCTTTTATCTCTTCTACTAGCATTTTTATTAATTGAAGTACAAAAATAGTTAAATGACTAACAAGATAAAAGCCAAAAAATGATGATTGTCAAGTGTATTCATTGTCAAGAAATCATTGCATATCATATTGCATCGAAGAGGCATGTAGTGTACTTATGGAGACACTAAAACTACACGTCTTAGGGCCATTGTTCCTGTTATAGAGACCCGCTCCTCCTATGCGACAATAAGGATTCCACCAAAAGGGTATAATCCTTCCCTAAAATATGTACAATCCTTCCCTTGACCATCACACATGAAAAATACCTTGTCACATCATAAATAAATGAAGAACTCTTCTTCTTAGAAAAAAAATATTCTTTTTATATTAAAAAAACATCAATGATGAAAGAAGTTGAGAAGCTACTCTCAATCAAAATATTCTGTTTATATTAAAAAAATATAGTACAACACATCGAAAACAAAAGCAATGACATAGTTGAAAATAATGTAAAGCAAGACATCACAAAGTAAAGCAAAGTATTATTGGTATTGGTTAATATTTATGCATAATTATTTTTATTATGAATTTCATATCCAATTATTTATTACCTTACATACTGGGTGACAGCTTATGGGATAATTGTCTCATTTGCATTTGAATCATGTGGTAATTGATCCTATTAGGTGAGGATTATAGTGTGCATGGCGGCGGATGCTTGGGACAACGTTAAATTACACATGACATAGTCTCTAGTTAGCACTTCTTTATATAGTAGAATTATATTGGTTACTTCTTACTAATATTAGTTTTATTTTAAAGACTCATACCAGGTTATTAGGCTTCCGCACTTGTAAAAGTTAAAAGTTATTTTTATCGATATTGGCCCTTGTTTTTCATGAATTTTATTTATAGTCTAAGTAGCATTTAAGTTTGATAGCACCTCCAAGAGTGCATGATTGCCTTGTGGTAACATTGTATTTTTTTAGAGTTACAGAAAGTATCAAAGTCTAAGGAGAGACATTTCTTAGTTATATCTAAGGTCCATGTGCAGCATCACAAGCGACCACCACCGCGTCATCAAGAAAAGATTAACGTTTTATACATGGGTAAGGTTAGATGCATATTAGTAAATGTTAACCATTGATACATGATCTGCGTAGGTTTGATAGGACACCAAAGCCACTTCCCATTTTTAGACATGAAATTGCCTTGATAATGATGATTGAAAGATTATATAAGATTTTCACGGTTTAAGTGATCAACCCGAGCATTCGTGTGACCACGAAATTTGTAAAAAAGGGCACACTAACAAGAAGCATAGAGGAATGCCATAAAAAAATGGACGAATATTTGTGGGTCATCATTCAATCAAAATATTATTATTTATTAAACAAGAAGAAAAGCTAGTAATGATCAATGGAAGAAAAAAAATCTAAATTCGTGATAAAAAAATCCTAGATTAAGCAAAGANATATATATATATATATATATGTATATATATTAATATTAAATCATATATTTAAGAAGTTAAAAATTAGTATTATGGATATTCAATATAGAAGTTCGTCATGGAGAATTGACGCAGAGCTCTCGAACAAGGATTGTAAAACCCAGCCCAAGCATTCACCTGAAGAGCCTCTCAGGTTAGGTCGGACTGATCAGACTGAATAAGTCGAACGATCGAACTGACATTTAATGTAAAATAATAAAAATGTGCACTAAATAAGTATATGATAACACATAAGTCACGTAACAATATTTTTAAAATATAACTTATAAGTCACAAATTCATATTACTTAAAGTTTATATCAAAATCAAATTTAATAACACAAAAAAATAATCAAAAATAATATTTTTTAACATAAAAAAATAGAAATCATAATTTGCAGATTGATTATTTTATTTCTTAAATTATCAAACATCATGCTTCTTTCAATATTTTGTCATATAAATATAAATGAAATAATTGTTTTAGGGCATTTCAATCGACAACCAGGTCAATTAAACCCATTTGGTTTAAACCCAAATTTTGATCAATCCGAAGTGACTTTACTCCAAGTTCGAATTCAAGTCAATCCATAACCCGATTCGAATCTCGGACACATGTCCAACCGGTCAGAGTGGTCGAGTTTCACAACCATGCCTTAAACAACTTTTTATCTAATTATTATTTAAATTATTGTTCTGCTCACACCATAACATATTATTTTAGTAGAAAAGCTTTATTATGGTCTTTGATGTATAAGATTATTTTCAATCATGTGTTATTGTTATTCTTTCTAATTGTTCATTTCAAGTAATATCCAAAGTTAAATGGTTAAATTGCATAAAAATAATGTGAATGTTTACATTAATTGCACATTTAGCTTAAACATCTTTGTTTAGCATGCCATCAACTTATAAATTTTTGGATAATTTAGTCTCCCTTATGATTTCATTGAAAAAATATGTTAAATATTTACTAGTTGAATATGCTTTTAAAATTTTATGAAAACACAAAAAAATACTCTGTTTTTTTCATATATAATGTAAATATTTCTTGATTCTAACAACAAATAAGTGAAATGAAAAAAATATTAATTTAGGTTTTGTTTGTAAAAATTTAGAAGTTGGTGATATGGCCTCCATTTATCTATACAACAATTGCTAAGATAAATTTAATAAAATTTTCAAACGAAAATTATGTTGCAAGCTAAATTTTGCAACTAATTAAAAAGTTAGTTTTTTAAGATAAAAGTAAAAGTTTAAGATAAATTTGTAACAAATGTGAAAGTTTTACTTTTATATACAATTTACCCAAATTAAATTAACATCATCTTGAGAAATAAGTATTTTATTAGGAGACATTGATTATTATGTCCGTAATCGTGATATCTTATTTTTAAAACATATTCCTTTCTATATCTTATATTAAATTAACAAATATATCAAAAAAATTCTACTCAACATGGACATATATACATTAAGACAAACATATTGTCATTTTTTAAATACACATATGCTATTCTAAGAGAATAACTTATTCATTTAATACTTATTACTCATTAATGTTTATATATATATATATATATATATATATATATATTATTTATGTAGAAATAGATATACATTCAATATAGGATCATTCATTGAAATAGGATAAGTGATTCATTTATATATGTTCCTCATGGGCATATTTGGACATGGGAACTAGAGGACAAAATCAATCTTAATTCCTGCTGATTCTGCCAAACACAACACATAAATTTAATGGAGCTCACTAGAACCTTAGTTCTGGGGTGTTTGGGGTGGAAATCAAGCTTAGAATCTAGGTCTGATTTCACCGGGTTCTGCCAAATGCGAATCATTTGGCATAATTCAATGTGGAACCTCACCATCAAATTTTGGGGTCACGTGATTCAAATTCTAGTGGTCCAAATTTCTATTTGGTGGTTCCACTAACACCCCCTTTTATTTTTATTTTTTGCATTGACACGATATTTTTTTAATTTTTCTTCTCTTTTATTCTTTCTCCTCCTATTTTTTTTCTTTTTAATTTATTTTTAACTTTTCTTTTTCATTTAAAATATTGAGATTTAATCTTATATGTTAAATTTTATTTTATATTAACTTAATGTTATAATCTTAAATTATTTTTAGTTTAAATTTAATAAAATATTTGATATAATATCTTTCCTTTTTAATTTAAATTATTAATGTTTAATTCTAAACGTTAGTTTTAATTTTATGCTAATTCAATAATATAATCTTAAAATTATATTTTGTTTAAATTTAATGAAATATTTTATATATTATAATTTTTATGCAAACACAATACTATAATTTCAAAATTATTTTTAGTTTAAGTTTAACAAAATAATTTATATATTACATAATATTTTCCTTCTAATTTAAATTATTAATGTTTAATTATAAATGTTATAGTTTAATTTTATACTAAGTCAATAATAGAATTCTAATATATTATATTATTTATTAATATTTTAAAAAATATTTTTTTTGTTTCTAACTAATTTTATAATTTTTATTTATCTAAAAGATAAGTCTATTTCTTTTTATTCTCATACGGGTTCATCCAAACACTTTTAAAACTTGACATTATTAGTTCATCCAAATACAATTAGAATTAATTTATCAAATTAATTTATTTAATGAAACTCGAAGAATTCCAATTTATCTATCCGAACGCTAACTTATTTATAATTCTCACTGGTTCTTGAACTCAAGTTCTTGTCCATGACAAGATTTTGATCAGCAAATGGCTAGAATTAGATTTTTCTTTTGTCATTTTGTGTAGGCTTAAAAGTAGGTCCACCTATTTTTAGACCTATATTTTTATTATTAACTATTTATATATATGATTATGTTATTTATTATATATTACTAAATAATGATAATAACTTAATAATAAATAATTTTATTTACTATTCTAATTATATTATATTGAAATTTCCTAAAATTTGTTAATAAATAAATTTAACATATAAAAAAGTCAAAAATTGTGTAATGATCTTATTTGTTAATAACTAAATTACCTTCATTATTACTAAGTAAGTTAAATAATTATTTCGATGATGATAAACTATTTATTTACTAATATTATTTCATTACAACTAAAAATGACACCTATGTATTTTTTAAATAAAATACTTCAACTTTAAATTAACAAATAACTCTTTAATTAAAACATGAAGTTATGTACATAAGTTAGATTATAAGGTTAATTTGATATATGTTTATATCTATTTTTAACCAAATTATTTTATTATATAAATTAAAACTCTGTAAATATGGTTAGTTTGATATTATAAATAAGTACATTCGAAATAGGGTTCAATTAATTTATTAATGTAGATAATTTATATTACTAATTATAAAACTTTATAAATAAGTTTAATTTGGTATTATTAATTATTTTATTAATATGTGTAATATCATATTACGTTAATTATTTTAAATAATAATAAATTATTATACCAATTATTAAAAATATTTATTTTATTTAATATTTTTATCTTTTGAAAAAATATGAAATTTTTTTTTTCATTGAATCAAATAAAATAATTTTTAGTTCTAGAATTTCATAAAACACCCATCAAAATAAAACATCTAATCAACTTTTTAATTCTTCATCATTATATTTTTTCATCTAAACACTTAATTGAAAATTATCGGTATAATCTATTACTTCTTGAGAACTCATCAGAACATAATTTTTTGCATTCAAACAACTATTTGATGACTGGAAGATTTACATAATTACAATATATATATATATATATATATATATATAATTTCTCACTTTAAAACATAAATATTAATAATAAAATATTTAACATGTGATTGTTGTTAATCTGTATAATAAAAGTATCTCTTAATATTATCAAAATATAAAATCGAGAGAGAACTACTTTCAAGTTTCAACGCTTGCGCGGAAAGCACTAACGATATTTTTAAAAGAAATGAAAATTTTTAGTGAACTTGTTCAATTGGATAATTAAAATTTAATTCTTTTAGCAAACGTATTTTAGATATTTAGGCACACGTCTCAAATGTAGTTTCCTAAGGCAGTTGTTTTAGGAAAGTTTTTTTTTTTAAAAAAGATGGCGAACACATTTTTATTCGATAGAGAAAAAGTTATATAAAACTTTCAACAATAATTTCCCCCCATTGGTTCCATTAATGCGTTTTATTTCCATGATGATAATGATTGTATTGATTGATTGAATATGAATTGATGAGCGATGTAGATTTAGATGCTTTTAAACGATAACGAGCTCAATATAAGATTTAAAAGTTGTAATTATTGTGCTTGAACTTAAGTTTGAGGAGGAGGATACCCGGCTATTGCGTTTCTTAGGGACTATTGTTATTGCATTCCTTCTCAAGGCAACTATTGCGTTCCTTCA
This sequence comes from Pontederia paniculata, assembly GCA_001647135.1. NCBI lineage: Eukaryota > Viridiplantae > Streptophyta > Magnoliopsida > Commelinales > Pontederiaceae > Pontederia > Pontederia paniculata. The sequence continues at coordinate 8,053 of LTAE01006179.1, forward strand.
GAAAATTATTGTATGGCTATGGAGACTTGATCAGAGAGAGACCCCATGACTTAGCTAGCCATATTGACACCGAGAGGACAATCTGAATCTTCATGCATTAATAAAGACTCACATTGATTGATAATGAATGCTTCATATAAGACAAAATAAATAGATAATGATATATTGATGATGACTTAAGTATATTGAAAAGAAAGTATATGGACCTCGCCAAATGAGATATGAATTGCTACTGTTGCCATCCATGGAGCATTGAGATTGAAAGATAAAGAATTGTTCTATTGAAATTGTTAAAGTATTGTTAAATTGATATTCCTGACATCTTATTTATCCTTTTACATATTGAGTGTCAAAACTCACAGGAGACTTTTATCTCTCCTACTAATTTAATTTTGCAGGTCGCCCTGAGGATAACTATATACTAATGATGGTGCTGATGATGATGCAATTCGTGATGGTCTACTTGTACATGACATAGAATTCTGGTCTAAGTTTGAGTTTGTAATTTTGTCATAGAGATAATGATGAACTCTATCATTTTAATATTGTGTTATAGGCTATTGTTAAATTTTAGTCTTTTGTTGAAATTGATGTAATAGACTTATTAGTATTTTTTATATGTCAGAGATGTTATTATATTTATATGATGTTGTCCTGAGATTGAAAATCAACCGAGACCCGTTAGTAGCGGCGAGCGAGAACATGTGAACCTTCCATTTAACACGTGGTACTCTTGTCAGACAATTTTATAGTCTTAAGCTGCATCTCATGTGATATCTTAAATTAATGTTTTATCACAGAACCCAACACTTGAAAAAGTTTACTAAAAGTTATTTTAATTAAATAAATGCAACTTAAGTGAAAACATATCGAATTAATAAATAATTATGTGATCAAAATTATCAATTAGCAACAGCGATTGAGTTGTTGATCTCAATAACATTTAAAATTTTCAAAATACTGATCGCCAGTTCCCTCCTAATCTTACACCAATTTAAAATTTTTAATTTGTTTCCTTGAAGAAATTTGATATATATATATATATATAAATATATATATATATATATATATATATATATTTTAAATGATATTTTAATTATTTATTACATTGTTATAATATATATATATATATATATATATATATATATATATCAGTTATAAGATACTTAAGTAGGTAACATACTTATGATATTCATCATAAAATCTTAGATTTATGATAAATATAAAAGTTTAGTTTATTATAAGTTTAAAGTAGTAGGCACCTTCATTAAACCTTAATTATATATTACTATATACTTACTTTAAACAAACGCACTGTGCGAGGACATGCCAAACGTCGAAAACCTTCTCGACCTCGTCTCCTTCCCCTCATCAACATCACCTACGCAAATGTCAGCACCTTCTCCATCTTCCTTCCTCCTTGCAACCTCATTCCCATGGCAACCTCCTTCAAGCGCTACGCTTCCACTTCCTCTCTCCCTTCCGACTCTCGCGTCGGCCTTGGTTTCGGCTTGAGATCGACTACCCGTCGCCTATTCGATGAAATGCCCCTGGGGAAGGAGGGACACACGTGCCAGGTAGTTCTTCGAGACGATGCTCGCCATGAACGTGAACTCGTGGACGTCCATGTTTGTCCTAGTAGGGGCAGAATGTGATGCATATATGACGGCGAGAATGCGGGAGGAGGAGTACCTGAAGCTTATGGAGAGCGAGATTGGGTTTCATGGCACGCGAAAGGTATTGTTCCACATGATATAAAATAACTGGGTTTTCTCTTGCATTTTGTATCTCTTTCGCACAGGTAAATGTATACTAGAAATCTTTAAAAGAATGCCATACACAAAAAACTTGATATATGAATGAAAAAAGAGTTCCAAGATTCTGCCTTTTGCATAGCATTTAACTCTATGACAAAATCTTTAGAAAACCTGTCATGAAACTAAGAACTCTAAACTGAATTATTGTGCTTTCCAATAAAAAGTATCTCCAAGATGTATTTGAATAGAATCTTAAAATCAATTGAGTTCATTTATGATATTGCAAAATGGATGGCCGGAGATGCTTAATTAGTTTGAAGTTGCGAGGTTGTTATGGAATTTAATTATTCACATATGAAGGTCTGTCAAATAAGGAATCCATCCCATAAAACAAGTAATTCTTTTCATTCGAAGAAACCAATGCCCCCCATTAAATGAGTTTTTGAGAAATCAAACACAAAGGGTTTGAAATGGAATAATAAAGGAAAAAGATTCAATGTTCCTGCTAAAAAGGCAACAATAGTAATTTAGTTAAAATATCTCTTGGTGTTTCTCAGATGTGCCACTCGATGTTTCCTTTTTTTTTAAATTTTTACCAACTCATGGTTTTCCCTTGGGACTCTCTTGAGGACTATATTGTACCTAACTCTTTTTATGAAGATATTTCTAGAATATTCAGTAGCATACTTGATGTGCAACCATACCTTTATGACTACCCATGCAATTGTGGATTGCATTCATGTAGCCCTGCTCGAGAAGGCTAATTATTTGTTTGGTTTCATGAAGACATACTTTGCTCGTCGGGTTTCATGGGCTCCTAATAGGTGCTTACAGTTTCATAACAATTTTTTTAGGAATATTTCATAACATGTACGCTAATCGAACTAGATTTATTTATATAGGGAGCTCATTAACAAACTTGCAGTTTCCATCTTGATATCCAGTTCGACAGATATAAAAGCAGAATATTCTATTTCAGCTTGAACCATCAAATCCAGGGATCATGTGATCTTAGTAAAATCTTGTTTGCACCATCAGGATGTAGAATTGTGTTGCCAAAGCATGGAGGAAAGGAAGACAACATAAAATCTCAGCTGGGTGAAATGCTTTTTTTTTTAGCGAAAAGCTGGGTGAAATGCTGCAGAGTTGTTTGATACCAATACACAAAAGTTCCTCGTGGAGGACAAATTTATTCCTAGTTTCAAAGAGGCATATGTTCTTTTGGACGACTCTTCTCAGTCATAGACCATAACTGAAATCAGGATGGCATAGTAGATGCTGGAAGAAATTAATGCATGCAGTTGGTTCAAGTAATTCTGATGGAGGATTCATTGTAGGTTTCTTTTTAATGTTTTGACATAAGAATACATGATTTTCTGCTGTGTGTGAATGCATAGATCCACAAATTTCTAGTTGCTCTAGTGATTGCAGTACTGATCATACTAACTGGTTGTGGAACCAATTTCTCATACTACTGGACTCTTAAGTATCCTAAATCTACTTTACATAAAAACCGATATCTCTGCTAACACTTCTACGAATTGAGAAGTTAATGAGTCTGCACCATCGTTGTTTGTCTAATTTTCATCAAATCTACTTAAAAACATTCATCACTTGATAGATTTTGCTTGCTATACTTGTATAATAATTAAGCATGCTCTTTGTCTATTTTGTCTGTTCATTATTCCATGTGTCATCCATATACCTGAAGCTCTAGAAGTTCCTCATTGCTTATTTGTTATGTTAATGGTGTTGCTTCATGTTTCATTTGCATGAATTTTAACAATATGGTTAATTAAGTTTAAATAGGAAAGGCTACCTCCATTTAGCTTTTAAGTACAATAATATATTGTTTTAGTTGTGATAACGAAGGCTCATCAATTTATATCTGCAAGTGGTAAGATCGAAAAACAATAGTCAAATGCCATGAATAAGAAGATATATGCAGCATTCCAGAAGAAACTTCTTTCTGAATTGTTGATGCGAGAAAATTTATAACACACTGTAAAAGTAGCATAAGTGTTTGTATGTGTGTACATGTGCTTCGGTTGCCATATGTGTGAAACATATCATATAACTAGCAATATATGCTTTAAGAACAAATAGTTTTATGAGGATTTTGCTAGTTATGTGCGTTGTGTTTAACTTCTGACTTCAGCAGTTTGGCTTTTGGTGAACCATATGCAAATTTGTCTATCCAATTGTGTGGCAAGAGATCCAATGATTCCTATTATCAAAAGAAAATAGTCTGGCTTTGCTAGTTATGTTGCCCATAGTGTACATGTGAGTTTCTTGAGAAGTTGTGTGATGGAGACTTGAATCCACTTAGGGAAAATATGATAATAGAAAATATTCATTAATCAAGTCTAAGTTCCAAAGTAACCATACAAGAGTGTTTTTAGGGTTCTAAGACCCTATGTTTTTCGGGAGGATCTAAACAGCCATGTACCACATAACTAAGAAACCTAATAAAAGGAAAATCAAATAAAAGTTAGACTAATATAAGGAAAATCCTTAATGGGCTCGTGATTAAGCTAAAGGCAGAAGACTTGTCACTGAACAAATGACTAGGGCATAAGATTGATGCGAGCAAAAATATACATATTTCATGCATGTCATTTAGAACAATTTTCGTAGTTTTGATCATTTCATGCATTAATTTTTGTGTTTATTTCTTTATATTTCTTTAAGTAATTGTTCTACCCTAGTTCAATCTTTATTTTGTAAATTATATAGTTTTTGAGGCAAAGGAACAACTTGAAGAAATTGCGCAAAATTAGGAGTCAAACTCAATTCAAAAGATGATGAGTTGTGAACGATAATGCATAATTTCTACTTCAACTAGGAATTAATTAATTTGAAGATTATCAATTATTCTTGACAAACTCATTCACGCCCTAACACGGTCAGTGTTCTGATCAGAACGGGCCGTGTTTCATTATTTTTAGGTTGTTTATTTGATTTTTATGCAAGTCATATTCTGATTATCTAGTTTGGAATTCAGAATTTGTGGATTATTAGTTCACTTGGTTCGATGTGTTAATAACTGGGTTTAGTGTTGCATGCAACAACAACAACAACAACAACAACAACAACAACAACAACAACAACAAAGCCTTATCCCACTAGGTGGGGTCGGCTACATGGATCGTATACGACGCCATTGCGCTTGATCCATGTTCATGAGATTCGACGAGATTTTACGTTGGCTGTTGAGGCCTAACACAACCCTCCTCCTTTATCCGGGCTTGGGACCGGCTATAAACTTTGCATGCATCTTAACTTAATTCATTCATGATTGATTTGGTTTTCTGGTTTAAAATTAATTTAATATAGTTAGGTCATGTGGTTCGGGGTCCTATAACTTTAACGCAACCCTTCCATCATAAAATTTCAGATTTATTTTGACTATTTTAACTCAAGAGATAATGGTGGTGATACAAATATCAACCTTAACTCCTTCACATTTTGGTTATATCTATTTAGGTACAAGATTTATACTTTTCACTTTTAAAATCAAGTTTGAAATATTTTCCATCTTAGATAACATATAAGGTTAGAAGATAAATTTTTATTAGTCCTCGCGGGATCGACAACTCATATTCTTCACTTTATTACTAGTGCAGTTGCTAGCGTTTTTGCTATCATATTTGTCGCATCAAAGACCCATAATATCATTATTGTTCTACATTATTGTCCGAATAAATTATGTGTATGGAGAATCACTCGTTAAATTTACTTTTGAGATCTCCAGCTTCTAGATGATCTGCCAAAAGTTTATTATGAAAAGATATGATACTGTCACATTATTTCTTACACAATACACTTCAACCAGCATGCATGGCGTGTCTCACATATTGTTTAATAGCTTGGATGGTGGGACTTATTAGATGTCATTCTGAAACAAATTAAGATGTTGGTCTACTTTCAGGAAGACAACATAAACTTCATGTTAGTTTTTTTTTTCTGAGAAATGTTGTTTAATAGCTTGCATCATGTTCTTAAGTCAATCCAAGTTCCTGTGTAATTAGATCATTTATTTGTAATCTGATCTTGACTTATCAATAGCCTTTAATGGTAGAAGACACGCGTATCATGTTGGATTTCTGGATCTTGTAAGATTGTGCACTTGACCTGTATACATGCATTGTTTTGGAGTGCCTAGAAGATGTCATGTCCTTGTCGCTTTGCCATCTCTTGATATATCTGATAGATCTTGATGATATATTAAATGCTCACAATATTAATACTTTATCTGCTGCCCATGATACACTTATTAGCGTCCTATTTAAACCCCTGCATTGCATCAGTTTGGCATTAGGATGCTGGTACTTGGTATACATTTTCTTTCTCGTCAAATCTGTTCTCACTTTCAGTATCCTTTCTGTACTCAAGATATATGTTTTATTACTCTTTTTGCATGTCCTTTGATTGTATTCATTCCACAAAGCTTTTGCATTTCCTAAAATATAGTCCATGATAAGTAATATCTTGTTGTCTTAATTTGTGCTAATTAATTTGAAGCATCAGAGGGAGTGTTCTGCATTTGCTTGATGTTTCTTTGTGTTAGCTTTTTAGTACAACATCTGCATCGGAATGACATTTGTTGTATTTTCTTAAGGGAAATTCCTCCAATATTATGTAATTTAGAATTATGATCATGCGCTCATCTGATAATACTGTATATTCTGTTTATGCTTCTATAAAAGATCATAATATCAAATGGTGAACAACTTGTAGTCCTTGTGCTAAATTTGGTCCCTTGCTTTTAGCTTGGATAACTACTCAAATACATGGTTCTTCCTAAAAAAGGGTTCTTGAGAAATGAATAAAATAATCATGCTAGGAACTCAAGCATTTATCTCTCCATATGGCAATGAAATTGTTCGTGTTTTGTGTTACCTTTTGCATATATATGTATATGTATATGTATATGCATATGTATATGTATATGTATATGCATATGTATATGTATATGTATATGCATATGTATATGTATATGTATATGTATATATATATTGAGTAATTTAGTTTGTGGATTGTTTTGTCAGATATATATAATCTCTTTCTTAGAGTTGAAACACACTTGACAGGAGTATTGAGCAATGGCACTTGGTTCTTGGAACTTCAAAAAGCTGATGAGTCTGAGTTCTGATGGAGATTTCTCGACTGTGGTTGCACCTGTCCTGAGCGACGTGCGTCCTTCATTCAGGAACAACATAAGAGCCCTCATTGTTGATGACAGCAGAGTTTGTCGCAGAATTTTGAAGGCTTCTCTTGCAAAACTTGGTGTTGAAAGCAAAGAGCCAGAGAGTGGACAGGTTGCAATTAGTATGTTTTCTGAGGAGCCATTTGACATAGTTTTCATGGAACAACAGATGCAAGTGATGGATGGCATTCAGGTACCCTGTGCACTGACCCAACTTTACATCTATGCATATATGATCTAAATATGAGCTTATTCGGGCACATATTTATCTATGATTGCTAGGCCACCAGGATACTTCGAGGAATGGGGTTTACGGTGATGATCATCGGACTGACTGCAGATGACAGGCATCGAGAAATATTTCTTGGTGCAGGAGTTGATGAATTCTGGGAGAAACCTTTTCGCATGGCGAACCTCATCTCTGTCCTGCGAGAAGTTGATGAAAACATCTGAAATCTTCCAACTCGAGTGAGAAGTGAGAGAGGGGGGATCTGACTGTCCTTATTTGGCGTCGAGATATCATCACTAGCGTTTATTTTACAATAATAATATGATCAATCCTGCCCAGTGTCCAGGAATATGCATGCTTTGTGAGAAAGATTCCTCGAATACATCAATAAATCAAGTTATGGTATTTGATTAACATCATGTTAATTCTTTTTATAAGAATCAGATTAGTATCATATAGTTTTGTGTAGTGCTGTTTGTTCGGCACTTTAATGCCTTGATTTCCGGTGACCTTTTTAAATTTTTGTTGGCTGCGTTTATGCTTTGAGACTGAAAGTGGTGGTGGTATTATTTTTTTAATCATATTCAAAATTATTAACATATGATTAATTCAATTCGAATAGATAATTTTTTCTTTCAAAAAAAGTATTGACATCAACGATCCAATTGGAAACTATTAATACTTTCGTCTTTCAATCTTGTCCAGAAGCTCAGACCGGCTATGATCCAGCTCTCATTTGTGGTGTGGTGTTGGTCATTGATAATGAATGTTAGTCACTTTTCGTTTCAGTCATTGTGCACGCCTGACCTGACACCTCGATCATCGTTAGGGGACTAGGTCATATGCATCCGATTTTTCTTATGAGTATATATATATATATATATATATAATACGGAACATCATAAATCTTAATATTCATGTTTTCTTCTGAGCCACGCGGCGAATCTATCCCTCTGCCTAACGCCTGCTTTCTTAGTGATCCAGATCATATCACCATTAAATATATGAATTTTTTTTCATTTTTAATTATGATTAACTGTCACGCATTTTATTTTAAATTAAACAACTCATTTCTTTCACTGTTTCTTAAAAAATTCTCATTTTCAAAAAGTAATATGATTTGATCAGTTTAACTTGAATATGCTGAATGTAAGGTTCAATATAGTCATATATCAAAATTCTAGTAATTTAAGATTGTTAATATCAATATTAGTTGGTTTGAAAATCACTCAATAAAAGTTAATATTAATTAGAAAATTATTTATCTACTAAATATTTATTATTTTTTATAATATAATTTATTTTATTTTATTATGCAATTTAAATGAGAACTCACTAAACAATTTATTTTAACTTTGAATCGGTCAACCTGAAGAATTACCTTGGACGCTAACAAGGTGAACATTGAAAAAAAGGATTATTTTCATTTACCTCCCTCGAACTATCGCAAAAATCCGAATCTAATCTTGAAGTATAAAATCGGACAGAAGTAGGTCTGAATTTTTTTCGATTGACCAGTTTGATCCAAAAATATAATTTTCTATTTTCTTATTTTTTAATATATAAAATTACTATTTTATCCTCCTCATATTTCTTCTTATTTTTTAATTTGTTTCTCTCATCGTGCTCTCTTTCCTCTCTCTCTCCTCCACTCAAACTTCTCTCTCTTCTCTTGGCTCGTCTCTCTCACAGCGAGTCACTAGCTTTCTTGCGCACGCAAGCGAGCTCCTCCGCTCGTTTGCACGCGCAGGCGAGTTCCTCCGCTCGTTTGGACGCGCAAGCGAACTCCTTCGCTTGTTTGCGTGCGCGCAGACGAGCTCCCATGCTTGCTTGCATGCCTCCACTCTCCTGCGCGCAGGCGAGCACTCCTGCTCGGCGAGCGTAGGTGAGCTCCAACGTAAGAGAGGAGAGGAAAACGTGACAGAGGGAAACGTTGGAGAGGAGAGTGATAGAGAGAGAAGGAGATATATATGATTGATTTTTTAATTAGAAGAGTAAAATAATAATCTAATAAATCAAAATAACTTTAGTAAATTCAATATTACATGATTGAACTAAATTGTCCAATTGAAAAAAAATTAGAATTAGGTCTGCTCGATTTCATATATCAAAATTAGATATAAATTTTTGCGATAGTTCAAAAGAGGTAAATAGAAGTAACCCAAAAAAATAAATCGAACTACTGTGAATTACCTATTAGCAGCCTATAAAGAAAGCAGGCGAGCTTAGCCCCATATCAACATTTCGCAAGACTTGTTATCTCATTCTATGGTTACAATACTTTGAATAAAAAACCTTACCCACAAATATTATGACATGTCAACCATCGCAGCGGAGCTATATCATAAAAGAAGAAAAAGAGAAAGAACTACAATGTGATCATCTTGATCAAAATCTACTTCGCCGCACCGGCCCGAACACCAAATTATCCGGATGTTAATAATCCTATACACCGATGGGCTCAAATTATGTATAATGGCATGTCATCTATAGACATGATACTTTTCTTTGTCATCCACGTGGGGAGTATTGTCCTTAACAAATTTGATTCATTTTGAATTGCACATAAATTTTCTATCGAAATTTTTTACATATACAGGAAAAAATTGAACTTGAAACGTTTCAAAAAGGATTAACGAATCAATAATTGGTATTACCTTTTTTGTCCAATACTGAACTATCACTATTTTGAACGCCTTCGCGAGTATCATTTCGGGCAACAAGTTTTCTAGACTTTTTACTACAAATAAATTTAGTTTAAAAAAATAAAAAAAAATTGAACACACGAGATCTGCGTACAAGAATACACCAGCTCATGAAGAACGTAAAGCATTCAATGTCTCCTGGAACTTGTTATGAGAATAAATTTGGGACTCAGAATGCTGATGTCAACAAAATTAAGTTAAACGACCATCGAAGGAGAACTTTAAAGTGTTACTGAACCCAGCGGCATTTCAAAGATGGTAAAAACGCTCCGAAGGCCCATTGCCCACAAACAGCTTTGAATCGGATTGACTCCTGAAGTGATAGAGTAAATTATGATTCAATTGATCGCACGCACGGGAGGGAGGGAGGGTCATCACCCTCGTCGCTAGAAAGAGCGACGATTGCCTTTTATTTTAAATATTTTTTAGTAAATTATTATTATTTTATTAATTTACTAGTGATATGAAAGACTGAATAAATATATAAGAATATGGATCGACATGGGAGAGACAGAATATACTTTCGTGAGTTCACGTAAATAGATTAATCTAGAAACCAACAAAGAGTCAATCAACATGATCGCACCGGTAATAATTTTCAAATTAGACAATCATCTTATCACAAAGTGAAATTTAATGATCAAACTGAAAAAATGTGTAAAATATATGATCATTTGTGTAATCTGAAGTGGTAATCAAACATCAAGTTTAAACCAAAATGAGTGCATCGTAAGCACGAGGCCACCACAATCATCTAAGAGTTTAACTTCCTCAAACTATCAACATCTCGAAGTTGAGAGCCTAAGACAACTAGAGAGCCTGTCCGAATACTTGGTTCTTTGTGTGCTAGGGACCTAATATGTAAAAGTATTTCATATCTATGCAGGTTAAATAGCAAAGCTTACAATATAGCCTTGGGTTCTAAAAGCAGAAAATGGCGACATAACTCCTTTTACACTAAAGAATGGAATATGCTGCAAAGAGCTGTGAAGAGGTGTGGCAGAAATGTGATGCCTTGGTTTCAACAGGTATAAAGAGAAAAATGTGTTCAGCCAATGAAACCCCNTCGCCCTCCTCCTCCTCCTCCTCCTCTTCCCAATGGAGAAAGCAATGACTACTATGAATGCTCTCTCAAAAGAAAAAAAATCCATGTGTTGAAAAATGCCTGCACAAAATAGTACGTGAGACAAGAATATGGGTTAAGATAAATTTTCGTCAGCCTACGGTATGCAGCTTCACCAAATCAAAACTCATAACAATAGAACCCACTTTTCAGTGTGACTGACATGTTCAAGTAGCAACTTAAAGGAAGAGACAATTGGTATAACAAAGGTTCAAAAATCATGTTTTATAGTATTATTATTATTATTATTATTATCATATAGTATATAAGAAGACCCTAAATATTTTAACTTTATGTGAGTTGATAAGGAAACCTCCTGAATCTCAACCTACAAGAGAGTAGGTAGCCAGTACAGCAGTACATTTCGGTGTCAACTGAACGTTCAGACAGCACGCTTCATCTGTAAAGGAATTTAACACTAACGCCTGCCACGAAACCCACCCGAAGACCTAGGACCGGGAAAGCGAGCAAATTGCAGCCTCAAGTTGGCTGATTCCCGATCGTGCTCGTCGAATTTATAACCTGCAAAATCGAATCATGACTACTTGACACCGAGAATAGGACCACATTCACCGGAACATATACGTAGCGCGGAATACTGCAACATAACGCACTGTAAAGAAAAATATCGAGCATGGATACTAGGCAAGCTTTTAGTCAGTACTTACACTCATCCACCACGAAATACAATATGACATCGTGCACTTTAGACAAGAACAAAGCATAAGAAATAAAGACAGAAAGTCATCTTCTAGCTACCGCCTGATCCAGAAAAATCACAGTACAAACAAACAATTTGAACCAAACCTACAAGTTCCTACTCCCAGCTCAAGTTGTTCATTAATTAAAAGTTGTTTTATGAGGAATTAAAAGTTTATTACGCCTAAAATTTACGATCTTCCACTCATCCACCATGAAATATAATATGACATTTGTGTACAGAACAAGAACAAAGTAAAAAGAATAAAGACAGAATGGCATCTTCTACAACTTCTAGCCATTGCCAGATCCATATAAATCACAGTACAAACAAATAATTTGAACCAAACCTACAAGTTCCTACTCCCAGCTCAAGTTGTTCACTAATTAAAGTTGATTAGGTTTAAAAGTTACAATCTTACATTGTATACAAGAAGAAATAGGCTTCACTGATCTTAGTGTCTGTCATCAACATGTAATTATAGATCAGCAATTTCACCTCAATTACTTCTTGAACTTGAATATAAATGATCCGAAGCTGAAAGTACAAACAGAATTGGCTAGGCTAATTGCACAAGATGGGAATAAATTTTCCTACATCTTTGAAAGCGTACTTTTTTTCAGTGCATGGACAACAAGGTAAGAATACATGAAGAGACAGTCATCAGACACTATACTTTCTTTCCAGAACAAAGCTTACAAGAAAAACATGCACTGTGAATGGAGCATCATTTCCAAACTTAGATGACTTTGCAGAAAGTATACTATCTCCACCCATATAAAAAGCAATCCAGCCAATCGTTGAGAAACCATACTGACTTGGTATATTTCCAACCTTCACGCTCACATGGACTTATCATTTCCAGAAGCAAAAGGATATTAGACAGAAAACATTTCAAGTTTTCAACCCAAAAACAATGATGGCAATGCATTACCACCTTCCTAGGATGGGCTATTGGCACTTCCTACATTTTCACTGACAGACTCATACTAAATACACATAAAATTGTCGATTAATCGACACAAGACACCAACTTAGCAAATCAAGTTAACTTCAAAAATCACTACACTAGGAGATCAGAAAGCAATAAACACACATCTTAAGCAACTCAGGTAAAGAGCAAAATAGGCAAATGACAACAATGGCATCACGTGATCACCAAATAAGCAGAAAGCAAGGGAAATGCATATATGAAAAACAAAATCACAGAATGAAAGTAAATTGGAGAAAAATCGAGAAATAATCATGACGAGAGTAAAACAGCATTAAAGATAATTAAGCATATATCTTTCACCTTGAAGAGCCTCCAATGCAACAGCAGCTTGAGCAGCCGAATGGAAATCAACAAAGCAAAGTACAAGTGGGTCTCCTGCTGGCTGCAGGATTATCAAAGGGAGGCAAATTAAAACATAAATAAACAGTACAACCATTACAAAAGAACAACCATGTTTCCATCCCAATTGACTTACATGTCGGGACTCCTTGTTCACAATTCTCACCTCCTTGAAACCTACAAAAGGGCGGAAAATATCTAGAGAAAGAAGTCAAAGAATAGCAGAAAAGAAAAAAACAGATAATAAGCAATGTCAAAGATTTGAAATAGCCAAAGGATACGAGAAGCTTCCCTGCGAGTACAGTTTGCAGGGAAGCCCTCCACATAAAGAGTGTTTGAAGCATCAAGAGGAAGAGGAGGCTCAATTCTTCCAGAACCATAACCAACACTCCGACTATCCAATCCTGATGCATTTAACATATGTAGCTCTTCAACAGGATTACCACTCATTCCTCCAGCCAAAGATCTAATTGGTTCTCCACTACCATATGAAGAAAGCTGAAAAAAAAACCCAAAATGGATTAGAACCTAAATAAAGAAACTGAAAAAAAGTAAAATCAATTAAGAAAGAATACCCCATTGCGTAAATATCGATCATATGATGCACCGATGGATTCAGAATCTCTTAATACATGTTGCCCACTCCTTTCCTCATCACGATAGTAACCAAGCATTTCATGACCACCAGCCACATCTTAAAAGCAGTAGTTTCCGTCAAGAAACAAAAGAGAAAGAAATGTATTGATAACCTATATGTATTGAATAATACTTACACATACGAGCATTAGATTTCTCAGACAAATGAAATGGAAATAAGTGATAAACCATCTGAACTTGGACAACTCAGAATTTGAAGTAGGGTTTGATAGTCACAGTTTGCGCCAAATTATTTATCACTTTGGCAATCAGAAGGTCAAAGCAAATAGCACTAATGAAAAGGACATTCCTAGCAAAATAACTAGAACTAAAGAGGCTTTTATGAGAACGAGTATATTTTTTTTTGTTCATATGAGAACGAGTATTATGAAAGTACTCGATGCACAGAAGTAATGGTTGGTGATGTAAGCTTCTAAGAAACAATCAGACTCTAAAGGACTTCTGGCACTGATTCACTTCCTTGAAAAAGTATATAAATTTAGATTAATTATGAAAAGTTATGCTCATAAATCAAGGAATCCAAACGGATTTCAATCTAGTTGACAAAACAAAATGCTAATTAATAGGCAGAAGCTGTTTATGTTGATGACAAAAGAAGCAAATAATTAGTAGACCTTAGACAGATCCAAAAAATATGCAATGTGACTTGGGCTTCAGCCCCGTTTTATACCCAAAAAAAAGATACGCACTGTTCCCTACAGTGAACTAAACAGCTGGACATTTCCTCGAAGAACAAGGACATTAAATGTTGCCATGCAAAAAAAATTTAGTAAGGGCAATAAATGCTTTACGTAAAGAAGTTAGTGACAGTTTAAATAGGACGAACGGGCACATCAAGAGCTGAAATTCTCAATGAATAAGTGTCCACTCAAAACCTTGAGCTACATAGCAGATTACCAGAAACAATCATTTCATAGTAGAAGGATTTAGATGATAACTGGAACTGGCATTAATAATTTTCCACATCCTTGCACTCTAATTTAGTAGTCACTAGAAATGTACATCTACACAGGTTTAGACCCAGACAAATCCATAGGACTTCTGCTCCATATCTAAAGGATATGGATCCAATTTTGAGCTCAATTCTATTGCGTATAATAACATAAACCACAGCAAAAGCAATCAAGCATCAAGTATCTTTTAAACCAATATATATAAGAACAATCGAACCCCAAAAAGAATCATCTAAGAGCGAACCTCTACATAAACCCTAATGTCCAACCACACAAATTAGATCCACAAATCAAAGCAACAGTTCTCCACATAGCTTCATACAAATCATAAGGAAGAAAATGATGAATGAATATTGAACATAAAGGAGATATCGTGGATCGAGGATTTATCAACCAAGGACGAGGAGAGAAAAGGGAGCAATACTGGAGTACTCGGGACGAGGGCGCTTGAGGGCCGGCGGAGGTGCGGCCATGGCAGCGGCGGCGGCGGCTTGGTGTCGGGCGTCGCCGTACCTCCAATACGCGTCTCCCATGGCGGCGGTGGGCGGTCGAAAAGAGGGTTTCTAGGGTTTGCTCGTCTCTGCAGGGATTCGAAAGAAGAATGACAAGAAAAAAAAGGCGCCTATTAACAACTGAAGACAACAAAAAGCTGGACGCAGGCGATCACTTCGTATTTATACTTACGTGACGGCATACGTGTGCAGCTTTCCAACTCTTTTTCCATTTTTTTTATATATAAAAATTTCGTAAACTAGTAATATTTTATTAATTTTATGTTTTTTTTTTCGAAACCACGAAATTAGTTCTTTTCATAAATTTAATTATGAGATGTCGATTCAATATACAATTATTTATTTCAAAAAGTGGGGTTTAGTCAGGAGGTGCACAGTGCACGATTTTCAAACATTCAAATATTTTTTTATTATTCACTATAAATTGAGAGATTATTTAACTTCCACTTTCAACAGAAAATATTAAAAAAATTGGTAACTAGTTTATGATTTTTTTTTGAAGCGGCATTTGTGCACTGCGATGAAAATGGATTAATATATGATCAATCTAGTTAATGAATTTGTTAATAAGTTTGTTAATTAAATTATTGAATTTATTTGATGGTCATGATTGTGCATCATATTAATTTTTATTCTCATTCAGCTTTTAAAAGGACGTGTACTTAAGAAAATACTGCTAATAAGTCACATAGCTAATCGTATAAACGTATATTTTCATATCCATTATTTCGATTCATTTCTCATAACGCTTCATAGGACTGTTTGAATTGAGAATAAAAAAAAATGAATTATTCTCAAAATTTTGCTAAACATTCTTTAAAATAAAATTAATTTAGTCAATATTTTAATTTTTTAAAACTATCTCGAAATTCATAAAATTGTTATATATATTTTAAAATCTTAAATTAAGTATATTCCTAAAGAATCTTAAAATATAATTATAATTGAAATATATTCATTTGTAATCTAAGAGATATTGTAAGTGAATGTAAATCTATTCTTTTTAAGTTTTATTCTCAATCTAAACATAGAGATGCCTCGAAATACATTTTTAAAATTATTTGGTCCATAATGTGCTCAGCCGCCGAGCCAAGCTTTTTCTTACGAACAAATTCATAAATTATATTAAATAACTAAATTAAAATAGTTAATCTCTTATAAATATAATTAGAAGTTTTATTTTAATAATGACATCACCACTAATATCACCAGAGATGTTATTGAATAATAATATATCAATTATTGATCTCTCTTTCAATTTCGAATTGTTATGTTATGTGTAATGCAAAGTGATAAATAAAAATCCAATTATATTAACATATTAACAAAATAATTAAGAGTAGTGTTGAATCTATGATCCCGAATGTGTTTTGATGATCACAAATTTGTAAGTGAACTTAGTCTGTACTGATGAACTTGTTGAGCTGAATTCTATAACATGTTGATTCAAATTCAGGAGATGTTAGATCGACCGAAGCTAAAAGAATGGACGACCTATGCACAAGGAAGACATCTCGGGAAGAAGCATATGTGTGCAACGGCCGTCCTAAGAACATAGAGTGGTCGACAGATGTTGAAGGAAGAATACGTGTGAAGAGGAGCTGAAGCATGAAGGAGTGAATATATGAAGATGGATCAGGGGATGACTGGTCGACCAAAGATGAAGGAGGAACGACTGGAGGAAAGAGCTTAACTGGAGAGGTCGCCCGATGATGAGAAATGGGCGGCCGAAGAAAACGCTTTACAAATCAAAGGAAAAAGACAATGAACATCCAGAGGGCTCAGAGAGGAGATAGTGGACGACCTGAAGATTGCCAAGGTTGAGAGTGGTCGTCCAAAGGACTCAGTGAGGAGATAGTGGACGACCTGAAGACTGCCAAGCTGAGGGTGGACGTTCAGAGGGCTCAGGATGGAGACAGTGGATGAACAAAGCAGAAGGCAACATATGAGTGGTCGACTGTCACGGGGCGTTTGTGCGGACACGGCCCCCGTGCGGCGTCTAGGCGAGCGGAGTGCCTAGACAAGTCTGGATGAGTGGGTTGAGTATATGGGCAGCGGAAGTCTTGGGACACGACGGGGCTGCGGAGCGGTGTCGTGCTTGATGTCTTGCACGGGGCGTCAAGATGGGCGCTTGGCAGCGCTTGTGCATCGATGCTTGGGCAGGCAGCGTGGGGCGCTGTGCATCGACGATTGAGCAGGCAGCGCAAGGCGTTGTGCGTCGACGCTTGAGCAGGCAGCGTTGGGCGTTGTGCGTCGATGATTGGGCAAGCAGCGCAGGGCACTGTGCGTCGATGCTTGAGCAGGCAGCGCGGGATGCTGTGCGTCGATGATTGGGACTTGAGCGGAGCGCTAGAGCGGCAGCGCTTGGGCAGGAACTTGGTCCTGAGTGCGGGCGACCGGTTGACATCAGGCGAAGACAAAGGACGTCCGGAGTCTTAGAGAGAAGAAAAGCGGGCGCCCAGGAGTTTGTCTGAGTTGATGAAGGCAGAGGATCGAACGACCACAAGATTGGCGGGGGACCGAGTTTGTCAGAAGTTGTCCGAAGTCTGAGGAAGACAGGAGCGGTCGACCAGGAGAACTGACAGGAGAAGAAGGAATGGGCGTCCGAGGAATGTGACAGGAAGTCAGTGGACGTCCAGAGAATGTCTGGAGCAGACAGTGGACGTCCAAAGTTTCAGGAGGGAATTAGCGGACGTCCGGATCTGTCAGAGGAAGCTTTGGAGGGCGTCCGAGGATCTCATGGGAAGTGAGTGGACGACCAAAGTACTAGCAGAGGAAAGAGCGGACGTCCGAGGATCTCAGGTGGAATGAGCGGACGCCCGAAGGTTTCCACGAAGTGAAGCGGCAGCCGCCCGGAGGATTCAAGAGGAATCAGTGATGGACCGCAAGTGTGTCAGAGGTGCTGGCACGGGTCAAGTCGGTCGAACGTAGGTGCAGCGG
>LTAE01006180.1:0-17390 GCA_001647135.1 Pontederia paniculata
CTTGTAACTAGTCGACCGCTTATATCCTTAGGACGCCCACTGCACACATATGGTTCTTCATGATGTGTATTACGTGTGCAGTGGTCGTCCATTCCTTTAGCTCATGTCGACCGCTGTACTGAACTTGTCTATATCCTATTACAGAAATCAGCTCAAACAAGTTCATTAGTACAGACTGAGTTCACTTACAAATTTGTGATCATTCAAAACATTCTCGGGATCCTAGATTCAACAATAGTCTGGGATGCACCCATGTTGTAAATAGACAATTTTCTATGTTGAAGGTATTATGGGCTTATGTAGACCACGATAATGATGTCAAGAAAATTTTATTGACTTATAACTTTATGGTTGTAATCCTCTTGATGGAAAGCTTGAAATTGTCATTAATTTCAATGAATTGTTGTTAAATTGCCATCAACCTTGGATGAGTCATTATTGATCAATGACACAAATTGTCGAATATGTTATTATCATATGATAATTCGTCAGATGTTCATGAAACATCATTCGATTTTTGGTGTGGATCACAAAAAGATGTGATCCGTCACTAGTTATTATGACCTTTAATAAGTTATGATCTGTTGACGATGATGTCGACTTGTCATTACGAGTCATACTTGTTGGTTATAAGTAATGAGCCATGGCTAATTGCTCAATATTATTGTTGAATTTCAACTTGTGGTCGATATACCTTTACAATTGGTCATCACAGATTTATGACTCACCAATATGACATGTTATCAACTAAAATGTCATGAAGATTACAAATTTTTCATTGCTTATTGCGAGTCATCGTTGTTGATATATATTGGAATCATTATTGTTTCTTAATTTATTATTTTTTATTTGAAACACTATCGACTCTAGATTTGTCATCATTAATTCCGATATCATTGACGATTCCTAGTTTATCATTCTTAATATTGAGATAATAATCGATTAATGACACATCATAATCAATTTTGTAGTTGGTTAAGGAGTATTCCTGATTCTTGGCATTGTTGCCAAATATGACATGATTACAAGTTATTAGTATATGTTACTGGCCATATTTTGTCCTTACCAGTCATAGGATCATTGTTGGTCCTTATTTCTTTGTTGTTGTTCTATGACTTGTCTTTTTTTTTAATAATGACTCATGGTTGAGTTCCGTCGCATTTGTTCATCAAGTGTTACTCAATATTGAGTACCATTGGCAGAACCATTGTTGATATTATTTGAACTTCTATGATCAGTTAGTGACTCATTGTCACAAATTTCCGTGCGATGTTGATTTATACAATTCGGATGGACCGGTTGAAAGCTCACTGAAAGATTTATCAGAGTTATGCACCTCTGATAATTGGTTGAAAGCTCAAACTAGGTCATTGTTTTTGGCATCTAGGATATGTTGGTTAAAATTTCGTAGAAAGAGTGATCGGAGTGGGATGTCTTCTGATCCTCGATCGAGAGCTCAAACCCAATATTTCGCCATCGCAAGTGGATAATGTTCCCTAAATAGATTTGCTCGAATGTTTAGTGATGAGATTGTATGATTACATGATATTTCTATATTCATAGAGTCAGATAAAGATCCTTGTTTTACTTTCACATCTTGGAAGCATGTACATTAGTCCTTAGGGATGCTGATGTTTATTTTCCACCCTAGATAGATGGTCATATTGAGAGGACCATCTAAGTACTTGAGGATAAGTTGAGAGAGAGAGAGAGAGTCCATAGATTTTGGTGCGAGTTGGAATATTAGACTGACTTGATAGAGTTTGCACATAATAATGATTATCAGTCTATGATTAGCATGACACCATATGGAGTACTTTATGTCAGGAGATGTCGAATTCCTATATGTTTGGATGTTGAGGGCACTAGGGAATCGACAGAGCCTGAGCTGATTCAGGAGATAATTGAGCAGGTGGAGTTGATCCGCATGAGGATCAAGGACACACAGGACAGATAGAAGCTTCTAGCTGACAGGTCACTTCGCGAGAAAAAGTTAGGGACTCGTGATAGTGTCTTCCTCAAGATTTCCCCTTGGAAATGAATCTTGAGGTTTGGGAAGAAAGGGAAGTTGAGCCCTCAGTAAATTGGACCCTACATGGTGATTAGGCGAGTAGGTCTAGTGACATATCGATTAGCTTTGCCTCCATCTTTAGCTCAGATTCATAACGTCTTTCATAATTCCATGCTCCGAAAGAGTTTGTTTAGAGAGGACCAATATATAAAGGAGCAGCATGTGGAGATACGTCAAGACCTCACTTATCATGAGGAGCCCATTCGTATCATGGCCTGAGAGATATGTACTCTGCACAAACGACAAATCCCCATGGTTAAGATTCTTTGGAAGAATCATAAAGAGAGAGAAACCACATGGGAGTTAGAGGAAGACATGAGGAGTCATCCTCACATGTTCTGATCTTTCATGTTAGTAGTAATTTCGAGGATGAAATTTTTAAATGGATGTAGTATTGTATCAGCCCCAAAATAAGAACAGAGCCGAAGGGTACATACTTGTAAATTTGATGAATTAACAAGGGCATTTTGAACTTTTTGCAGGGCAGATAAATGAATAAAAATAAAATAAAAATAAGTTTGGATCATCCGCTATGATCGCAACACATGTTTTGTGCACCATATAAAAACTCTTCTTCTCTCCCATCGATTTGCTACAATGCCACCTCACCTCTCTCATGTTCTTCTCTTCAGCGCACGATGGCAGCGCCAGGGCAGCGACATTGGCAGCGACATTGGCAGCATTTTCGGCAGGCGTGCGACCATCGGTTGTTATGTTTGTGGCCTTCTCGTGGATGTGAACATCATGGTGAAGTCCGATTGCTCATATAGTGCGTGTGTGCAGCTTGAGCATGGAGATATCGTCAGCGAACGAGGCAAATCTGGTGACTATTGGATGCGATTCACGGCTTAGGATGTGTATTGTCCCTACCAACTTAGCGAGGATGTTCCTTCTTTAGCCTACTTTCTTTTGTAGCTAAGAAAGACACATATTTTACATGGCATACATTGAAAGATTTATCATTGTTTTATCGATATGAATTGTGAGCTTCGATTTTATTGGATTCCAATATTGTGTTCTCTCCACTCACTAAGCCATTTTATGTTCACCCCCTCTCTCCCCATTTTGCAGGTGATAACTACTAGTATGCTTTGTGTTAAGCACAGGTGGGGATGTTGTATGTGTGAGGTCGAGGACGAACTTTTATTGTCCAATCATCTTTTATCATTTGCATATTAGCATATCCATTAGTAGGAAACTCTTATGTGTTTCCAAAATTTGATATGATACTTGTTATTCATTCGTTTTGACCACACGGATTTGAGATTTGTTGATACATACCATATGTGGATTCACGAGGACCATAGTTCCTCTTTTTGTATGTTGTTTATGAGTCAGCATGCTCTTATGATCACAATTACCATAATGTTGGGCAGTTGTCTCTTTTATGATCTCATTTTGATCCATATACTTTGTTATATCAAATTGTATCCATGGGCAATTTTGCCACATATCCATTTTACGTTGACATGTTGTCGAATTTTTTGGCAAATCCATGGTTTGGATTAGATTTATTTTCATTCTTCCACAACGTTGAGATATTTGAGCTTGATATAGCATTTGGTCTATATTGACCCCTCGTGACGGCTAATGATTGAATAAGTCGAGGTTGATCGTCACAAGTTATAGTATCAGAGCGCAGAAATTAGGTCCAATTAACAAAATGTGGGTAATGTCCTGGGTAGTGTAATGTTTATGTTCTTATATGCATTACTTATAGCCTATGTATCCACTCTCGAGCATCTGATGTGCTTGCATCCCTATCACTAGCACCTTGCTTCCTTACAGTGTCTTGCCTCGAATTGTTGTTTGTTGCTTGCCATGAGAGCTGATGATCACCTTTTTCTTCTTACATGGGAGTACAACATCATGGTAGGACAACCAGTCCATACCTAAGATGACATTATACTTCTTCATGGGGATGAGTATGAGGTTTGTTGAATAGTCCTTCCCCTCCATTGTCATTGGTACATTAGGGATGCACTTTGTGGCATGAAGGATGCCCATGGTATGGTGATATCCATCATGAATTTTATATCATGTAAGGTTAAATCCAATTTAGTGGCACAATCACTAGATATAAACGAGCACCTGAACCCAATAAGACATTCATAGTGACTCCATCTATGTTATTCTCACTCGTTTTAGATTATCTTTATTTAGATAACATCGTAATCATCAATAATACCTTATAGATGGGAACTATTGACATACCCACCATTAACATGTTGCGGTGATATCATTGACTTTCTTTTCTTAATCTAACCTCTCATCCAGTCATTTCAATTTTAGCACTTAAAAGTTCTTAGTGTGGGACAATAAAATTCCTCCTCACATGAACTCTCTAAAATCAATAGGACAAGAACTTAAGTTAAACTTCACCATATGTTAGTTGTTAAAATCATCACTTAGTCCCTTGAGGCCCATTTCTTATCTTAGAGACATTTAGTTCTAAGATTTTTAACTTTCCTTGATGTCATGTTCTTCCTAAACATGACCTTAAGTGGCTCTACCCTGATGGTTAACAACACGTCTAGGAGCCATCTATATATATAACTGAAAAATGTCATTCATAACCGGGTTAGTGCCTTATATAAAGAAAACTTACTTCTGGTCGGTGATGTGACTGCTCGTGATGCTTTCACATGATACTTTAATACTATGGGACGTCAAAAGAGTCTCGATGTTAGGCTTTGATACTTTAAATGTGACGCCCTTAGAAGCACACACCCATCACATGATAGAATACCCTCCTAAGAATGCTACACATACATCATCCTATATTTTGACTTTATAGTTGACTCTTTGATGAATAAATAAAATGCAAAAAAATTGAAACTTTTAAGAACTCTTTTCATAAACCAAAAGAGTGTGAAAGTCTTACTGAAATAAATGGTCTCAAACACTAACTAGTATAATTCAATTAAAAAGAAAAGACTAAGAAACATGAAACTATGGATCACTAAGTCATGTGCAATATCAGCCACCACGAGCATTTGTCACGGCATGCACCACCAACATCTTGCAGACCACTCACGTGCAGGATCCACTACAAGGGAAAAACATCCATCAAGAGCTATAACACTCAATGATGTAAGACAACAATAAATAAATATGACATGATAAATAAATGCAGGAATAATCTAATGACATAATCAAAATATCAATTATTCCTTTAACATAACTTTCATTCTCACTTAACTTCCATAATCTTTTGCATACTACTTTCATCATCTTTACCATACTTTCTTACATCATTTTTAACTTTACTTTATTGCATGAGGAGTGAGCTATGATAAATAGTCAAACATCAATCACTCTGAGCATACTTAACTTTACATAAGGAGTAAGCTAAGACCAATGGTTAAACATCAATTACTCTAACACTTATCTTTACTTTAGGAGTAAGATATGGCCAAGGGCTAAACATCAATTACTCCACATCATCATTCGTCGTACTTTCATCAATGCTTTAACTTTCATCATTCTATCATACTTCATCTTTCATCAATAAGTCATAATCTTCAATCAATCATCAATAACCCTAAATTATCTAATGCAACATGACAAAAAAATATTTAAACCAAGTGGTTATCTATGACTTATCACATTAGTGACTTTGAAATGACTTTAAGAGTTGCTTTGGTGACTTTAAATTGGCTCAGAATCTTGGAGATCTCGCCAATAGATTAGTGAGAGTGCACAAGCTATGACCAATGACGATGCTCGAGAAATTCTTTTGTTGCAGGCCGAGGAGAAGCCAAACAACAAGAATTGGGTGGTTGCTACCCTACCCGTCCTATTTTTAAAACATTTCGTTCCTAAACTTTAATGATACATGGGAACCTCAACGTTTAATTTATGTGAAGCATGGTGACCCTTTATCTTGTCCACATAATTAAATATTCAAATATTAGAAAAGGACTATTAATCTTTAATCAATAAAACTCATCAAGCAAGGCGACGATTCGTGTCCAGTGTCGGGAAATTACAACGTCGAAACTCGATTTGGAAAATCAACGCGGCCATGTTAGGGGATGCCACAGTCCATGATCATCTATTAATCAATTTATTATAAATCTTTTAAAAGACGCTCCATGCTCTAGGCCATGTCCGATCTTCGACGCGAGTTGCGTCGTGGTCCATTTCTTATTAAATAATCTTCTCGGCTAGCGTGTTAGGGTACACGGTCGTGTTCATCTTCATCCCGGGCCATTTTCCACGACCGTACATTTAGGGTCTACTGTTCACCATCTTCGGCCAAGGCGAACCATGTTCGATATCAGAGCGAGCCCTGTTCGATCTCTGCGCGGGCTGTGTTACTTTTCCAATTCATTATTTAACTCATTTAATTAGGAACATGTGCCTTGCATCGGGGTGACGCCATGTGTGTCCATCTCATTAGGTTGTGGCTCCAGGATGGATGGCATTAGGGTTCCAACCACGAACGCGATCATATCCAATAAGGACTCAGTCTGTGTTCTACCGTGGCGCGTTTGTTTGCCGTCGAACGCGAGCCGTGTCCAAAATGGACGTGGACTTGTTCTGTCATCTTTATGACATTCTCTTTAATCGACGCGATGACGAAATCTCATCCCGATGGACCGCCCACGTCTGATAAGACGTGGTCTGTGTTCGCCGCCAAACAATCATTTTCATTAACTAAAACATATAATTATGGCAGAAAAAATGGATTAATTCTAGCCGAAATTAAACTAATCATCTAGGCAATTAAACAAGGACCAAATAACCTAATTAACATCTTAAACGATCATCTCCTATTTACATACTGAATCTTATAGGATTTGTTCTTTATTCTTCAACTGCATTCTCTTGATCCTCCCACGTTGTCCTTGATCTCCTTCCCATTATCCTATGAGTTTGACATAATTCTAGGGTGAGAGAAGGAGAGAGAGAGAGAATCATGGGAGAGAGAGAGCTCTTACCTAAGCACCTAGTGAGAGAGAGAAAGAAGAGAGGGAGAGATGCTATGATGGCTCAAGACTTAAGGGAGAAATACAATTATTAGGGCTCTCTTTTCTCTACGGCTATATATAGGGATTTTATCTTAAGATTTCTCAAAGTCTAATCTCACTCAAACTCCTCTTGTACTTAACTTTGTCTCATAATTAAAATTTAATTAAATATCTTATCATTTAATTAATCTCATATTCAATAATATTTAGAAAATCTCATGTTTTAATTATCCCAACACGGCCGTGCTTGGCCTTTTCACTAACACTGCCCATGTCACAATTTGACACGGCCCGTGTTGAAAAATTTTCGAGCGATATGCATTAAAGAATTACTTTCCAACTTAAACAAGGATCCAGAGAGATTCAGATGTGAAAAAGCCTCAAGATCCGAGCCGTCATGCTGCAAGCAAAGGAACATATAATATATGCTATAAGCAAAAGTATAATACGTTGGCACCATAACGTGTTTTGATATAAATATTGAACCTAAACTATATATGTGATAGTAAGTACAACAAGGATCAGCGCACTTTTTTTCTGGTTGTATGTTACGAGTCTAGAAAACAAGACTGAAGAATGATTATAGAATTCGTAGTGACTCCTTTTATGACCAAAATGTGGGAACCTTGCGTCTCAAATCATAATCTCTTGTACTAATTCTTTTTAATGTAATGTCTGTTAGCAAGATATGAAGATGGACGATCATTTGATGAATTTCATCAAATGACTTTTAAATCATTATTGTGTCAAATCAGAAGCAATTATCCTTCAGATAAAAAAGTCTATAAGTAACACTGAATGGACATCTATGGATACTATATGTGCCTTTAAGATTGGAATATTTTGCCATAACCATCCTTCAAAAGGCATCAACCTTGTTACACATAAGATATGCTTCTGATATGAGCAGAAAATGACACGACAAAAGGCAACAAGTGATAGGGTTCTAGGAGGTATGATTTCCTACTTGTTCCTGATATTTGCTTCCCTTGGTCCAAGCCTAGCTCTATCGCTCTTTTCATTAGTAATAGATAAATACATTGAATACTCTTGATAAAATCACAACCTCCGGGATGTGCCAAGTTTGGAGATCCAGATAGGTCAACCATTGTAGGTGGAAACATATTGTAGCTGACATGCTGATCTTGTTGACGTCAACTAAAATTCTGGATCTTAACTGGCAATTATATAAATCTCAGATACTAAGGAAGCTTCTTGCTGTCTTCCACAGGTTAATCCACAAACTATGATCAACTTCAAATGTTTTGATCAATGATCACAAAGTTCATCTTGTGATTATCATCTGAAAGTACTTGAGCTGCAATTTCGCCTAAAAGTTGTGAAACGTACAGTTTTTCAAAGAGTAACAAGCAACCATTATCTAATTCTTTGAAATGACTTGCTTGACATTCTCCCCTAGGTAAATTTATTATCTGCGAACTTGTCTCTCTAGCTCTTGGAATTCAGCAAATCTGTTAATTCACTGCACATGTCAAGTTGATAAGTGGAAATATAAAAGAATCAGACATAAACCATTATACATATATAAGAATAATCCATTGTTTTGCAGATAGAAATTATTATAATTAAGATCAATTAACCACACATAAGAAAATATCAACAGAATTAAGCTATGTTGATCAATCTGAGCTCGAACCTCAACACAAAAGATTTGAAAAAAAAGTGCTCTTTTTTATTTTCTCCTTTGTGAACTTGACAGAGAGAAAATAAAATAGCCTTTTGACAAATTAAAATGTTGTGTTCACTCCAGCTGAGAACTATACCTTCAGAGACAGGAATGCAAAAAGTGTGTCAAAGGTAAAAGTTGTGACAAGCATCTCACAACTTGTGAATCAAAACATTGTAACAATAAAATAGGCCTTTGAGGAGGCACAAGTTAGTACAAACTTGTGTGAATACTTTTAGAATCAGCGACAAAGAAAACCAAAAATTTTCACTCTTCAGTAGGCAAAAAGCAGGTGTGAAAGAACTTGCAAGCTCAAAGCAGTCAGATTTCATCAGTGAATGATGTCAAATTAAAATGTTGTGTCCACTCCAGCTGAGAACTATACCTTCAGAGACAGGAATACAAAAAGTGTGTCAAAAGTAAAAGTTGTGACAAGCATCTCACAACTTGTGAATTAAAACATTCTAACAATAAAAGAGGCCTTTGAGGCACACGTTAGTACAAACTTGTGTGAATTCTTTTAGAATCAGCGACCAAAAAAAACCAGAAATTTTCACTCTTCAGTAGGCAAAAAGCAAGTGTGAAAGAACTTGCAAGCTCAAAGCAGTCGGATTTCATCACTGAATGATGTCTGAGCCACCTCTCCAGACTTATCATCTCAAGTGTTCTCTTGTCATGGTTCTGTTGTAATGACTGCGGTACCCCATATGCCGTTGGGTCTGTCTTTGCAGTGGGAAATTTTCTAGTGAAGGAGCTGCTGGTTGAAATGACCAAGGAAAATGCTGTGGATAATATCTGTTTACATCTGAAAAGTTTCCTCGTTCAATATGTCCACTTTGATGATACTGACCCGAATAACGAAGTTGCTGGTTGCCTAGTTGAGGAGCTGCTGGCTGAAATGGCCCAGGATTCCTGCCATAAAAATTCTGAGGATATGTTTTTGCATTTGATAAATTTCCTCGCCTAATGTGTCTGGCTTCAGCTACACTTTGATGATACTGAGGCTGTTGATGATACTG
The DNA here is from genome assembly GCA_001647135.1 of Pontederia paniculata. Classification (NCBI taxonomy): domain Eukaryota; kingdom Viridiplantae; phylum Streptophyta; class Magnoliopsida; order Commelinales; family Pontederiaceae; genus Pontederia; species Pontederia paniculata. Next base: position 9,754 of record LTAE01006180.1, read on the forward strand.
AGGCTGGTGGTGGTATTGCACACTTGCAGCTTCAGATGTAGTATTCAAACGTACTCTTGATAAACTTTTACTAATTATGTTCACATCCTGTACATCTGTTGGCGTATAGTGAGGCTGTTGACGCAAGATCTTCTTGTCTTGTTCGCCCACAGTTGGTTGAAGAGATCTTGCTTGATGATGAGTTTTCTGTTCCATCTGTCTACCTCTGTCATTCGTCCTAAGACAACAAGGGTAAATCAATCATTCGACAAGGAAACAAAACAGTATCATTGATATTAAGGCATTTATATATTTATAACGGGAAAAATGACCATTGAATTCACATTATTTTTATCGATGAAGCTAGTGAAATGATAACCTGTGCAATCTGTTGTCTCACCAGCTTAGCATGTATGCAAGAATTTGAAAGTCAAATTTATTCAGATTCACAATTAGCAATTGAAACATATGATGAACTAGCTTAGCAAGCTTGAGGAATTGCCCTTTAATTTCAAAATCCAACCCATGTTAAGAATGAATAGTTGGAACACATATATAATGTTGATGCTGAAATAATTGTGTTAGCATATGCCACACAAGGAGTGAGTGTTGTTGCTTGCATGATTATTTGACTTGTGAACAAATCAGATCCATCTATGCAACAAAATTTATATCATACCTTTTCGTCAATCCTATTTTTCTCTTTTCTTTCCCGAGAATCCTATTCTCCCTCGAACTTCTTGCAAGACCGCCTCTTGCATGCTTCTCTTGGAGGACTCCTACTCTCCTTTCTTCATCATTCCATTTCTGCAGAATTATAGTACATTGTTGCGTGACATGCTTAGTTTCCTAAAGTATGGATACATTTTATTTTTCTGAGAGAAAATTGATCATACTCACCTGCCTCATTGTTTTAAGCCGGTACAAGTTTCTCCCCTTAATCAGGAGAGGATGAAGGGGAGGCAATGGTTTTACTCCTTTGCACCACAACACCTCGATCTAAAAATGTGAATGACGTCTAGTTAGACACTGGAACTTATATGAGATCCGTAACACATCCATAGCAGCTTACTGTAAAAGTGTGCTGCTGCTTTTCTGCACCATAACTTTCCTTCACTATCCTGCCAACTACAGTCCTTTTACCACAAGGGGGACCTATGGCACTCCTAGAAGCAATGCTATACCTGCAGAGGCTTCAAGTCGTTAACCAGAAACTATTTTCTTGATATACTATCAAAGAGGATTTACATTTCATAAACGTTCTGCTCGAACATCACGACATCTCCAGTACATGCATCTCCTGTAGAAAATCATCAGATGAGCACAATGAAGCACCTATAGTTGGAGAGACTGATGGAAGTAAGCATGCTTGTAGTCAAAGTGTCGAATTTTTCCTAGCATGTAAGTTGGCTAATTTGGAAATTTTGCAACATATGTGTCAGGGTGAATCCATTATTTTGCTTTCTGAAATTTAAAATGCAAGTCTAGTAAAACGGCTATCCTAGTGAAACAAACTTCCTTTTGTATAAATTCATATCATTTTCAGATGGTTTCTGTATTGCATCAGAGAATAATACCTTGGCAGTTGACCACAAAGCTAGATATCGGATACTTTTTCTCCCCACCATCATCCTGAACCCTGTGAAATAATTGAACATAGATGAAGCCTATGCTACACATTCAATGATTTATGATCCTCATTAGAAACATATGAACATTTAAATAAATCATGTTAAGAATTCGATTGAGAAACAAAGATTAGTTCCTTACTCGAGGTGCTCTTTGATGCGTCCCAACAGTATATCCTTGTTTCCTGTTAATCTTAGTCCATATTTCCTCAAATACACCTTGCAGTCACGAACTTTTAGCTTCTCCACCTTTCCATCTGTTATTCCAATAAAAATATTCATTAGGTGAATTCTCCAACAAATACTCATGCCACATTGGATTGGTTGTTCATGGACATTGCTGCAGAAAAACAAAAGAACCATGGAGTATGACATCTCAGGTATCCCCAAATAATCTCACTTTAATTTGTCACCTAGTCATAATTTGGCAGAGCTCAAGATAACTTTAGGCATAATTTCTGAGTAGTAAGACACCAATATAATTTCATGACGGTAAACTACTACAGCGGTTGAATTTTCTGAACACAACTATCCATATCATAATCTATTTTTCCTCCTTCCTACCTGATTTCAGAACTCTGATGCATGATGAATTCTGTTACCTCATAGCATATAAAAAAAGAAATATTCCAGAAATCGAGTTCCAGAATACTCAGGCAAAACATATGACAGGACGAAAAAAAATCATATATAGGCACATTACGTTAGGTAACAGAAGAATCGCACAGGGAATTCAGAAAATAAAACAGATCGAAGAAAAAAGGACACAAACTGACATTTTATGAGATTCTCAACAATCTCGAAGCATTTTGCATCCGCTGCGTCAAGCTCAGGAGTCTCCACATCGGGGCACTCCGAGTCCTCGTCCTCGCTCCCTGATAGGGTTCCGGCCGCTCTGCTGCAAGTCCTTCTGAACAAGAAGACGCAAAGTTCATCCCCATGTTAGCATCTCAGCGATGTACAAATTACCTTTCTTGCCGGCAAAACCGGGATGGACATCCATTACCGTGACTCCAGAATCTTGCGGGAAGTTCTCGAGACGGTGCGGCGCGTCTCCTCGACGATGTCGAACGTCGGGTCCTCGTCAGAGTCATCTTGAAGGTAATCAGGATCAGAACAACTTCCTCCTCCTCCTCCTGGAGAAGTTGCTATCTCATCATCTGTTTTGGTGTTGCTGGACGCCATGGGTTGAGGAGCTGTTAGGAGAAGAAGAAGTATCGACGAACACCTTCCTCGGGGGTTCTTTTGTTCTTTTGTTCTACCAAAAGAAAAAAAAATAAGCAAGTCTTTATTGTTTCAGGGGAGGGCTTTGGGAACAGGAAAAAATTCGACCGTTGGACAACCTACCGTAATTCAAATTTTTTGAAAGGACAACTTACCGTGATTCTAAAAAATTCGTTATTTTTTTTAGAAATTACATATGACGACGATATTACTTACTAATTTCGATTCAATTGTGGATTTTAATTTAAAAAATAAATTAACTTAAGGCCTTATTTGAATTAAGGTATTAAGAGAAATAAGATGAAAAATGAATGGGTGGTGTAAGTTAAATCATGTTTAAGTAAAAAACTTATAAAACTCATAAGAGATTTGAAGGGTGAGTCACATTTTCAAATTTCAAATATTTTATTTCATTAAATTGATGAAATTAGAGAAATAAAATTTTTTAGACAAAACTACTCATTTATATAATTTTCTAAAACTATGTCATAATTCATTTAAAATGATATTCTTCTTCATATTATTTTGATTTATAATAGAAAAAATATTTGACTTGAGTTCATTGGTTTAATTTTTTTTCAATCTTATTTTATAATAATTTAATACTTATATTTGTTTAACTTTTATTCATTCATATTTATTTTTCCTCAAACTAATTTTTTGTCATGATATTTTAAATCTATTGAATGTCATCATAATATATTTTTTAAAATTAGTTATTTTTTATTGAATTTGAGATAAATAATTATTTTTGTGATCATTTTTACTTTAGCATCTTAAACTATTGTCATTTGAACAATATTTTTTTATTTATGTAATGATAATATTAATTTTTTTCACTCTTTTTATATTTATTTATCATCTTCGATTCTTTTTATCTTTATTTTACAAAAAGACAAAAATATTGTGAAAGAACAAAATACATTGAGAAGAAAACAATACTCAAGATAAAGAAAAAAACATATAAAGAAATATAAATAATGATAAATATATAAATATTATAATAAATCAAATAAATATATAATAATATTATATTTATCAAGGGTCATTAATAGTAATATATAATAAAAGATATAAATAATTTTTATTTAAATTATTCATACATGGCTTAGTTTAACTCATCCATCATCATAATTTTTTATTCAAATATGAGTTTAATAATAATCCACCACACTTCACCACCCCACTCTATACTCTATCATCTCATATCACCTCTCCATTAGTTAGTTTCCAAACAAAACCTAAAGATCCACCTCGATCAAGGTCAATATTTAATCTGATGTTGCGAGTCTATAAGAGGTAACCCATCGAAGTTCAAAACCTTTGATAAAAAAAATATCAAGTGAAAAATTATGCATTTAAATTTCTTTTATCTCGATATTCAGTATATTACAATTAATAATATGAAAATTTCTAAGTTACATTGACAAGCATGTAGTTATTTTATTATTTACATAGAATTAATATTAAAAATTATTAGTATCTAATTAATTCATAAAAAATTATAGATCATTAAATGCTCTTTCCTTAGCTTCACTACTGTCAATTTGGAACTTAACCCACAAATCAACCTAGCCAACTTTCCATGATCGAGTACGTATATTTCTTTAGCCACTATTGGCATATGACTTGTTTTTTAAATTATAATTAAGAGGTTAAATTTACAATAAATATTATTTTTTTCTTTTTAATTATAAAGATATGTAATATGGCGTTAGTTACTTAATTAAGTAACATCTTTGTTAAACCTTAAAGTTTATGCCGTGTACAATAGCTTCTGAAAACATAAAAGTGAATATAAATGATTCGCATACATGCTATGTATGTAACTTGTTCGGGGAACGGGCTTTAAAGTCTTTTTGGTGAAAAAAGAAATTAAACAGAAATAGCATACATAATTCAATTAATGCTTTAAAGTCTCTTTTATCTTTTCATTTTTTTTCTTTTTATATACATGTGTAAATGCGAAGCCAAGGTCACTGTCACCCCTCAAAAATAATAAAGGCCTGTTTGAATGCACTATAATTTTAAAATATTAAATTAATATGTCAATTTTTTTAATAAATTACGTACTTTTCAAAAATAAATATTATAAACAAATTATTTAGTCCGAACTCCATTTTATCACGTACCTTCTTAAATTTCACGAGATTTTGATCTTATAACCCTATCTTATTTTTTTATAGCCGTCCTCTCTCTTTTATTGGAGCATGAGTTTTTTTTATCGAAATTGTACCTTATTTCTTTCTCTTTCTCTCTCTTCTAAATCACTTGTTTCATATGTGTGCCTTTGCTACTACTTACAGTCTTACACCATCACATTTCTCTCTTGCAAACTAGTCGTTTGAATCAAAATAGTAGAATTATAAAAAAAATTGACAAACATCCTAAAAGAAACTAAAAAAAAGTGTTACTATAATTTTTAAAACGTTGAAATAAATTACAAAATATTCAAATGGGACCTAAATGTATTAACTTCTACCACAATTCATAAAATTTTGTAAGTTATTAGAATGTGTAGGAAACACTTCTGATTTGACTCCATATGCCCCTTATAAAAGGTTAAGTTAATAAAAAGAGAACATTTTTCACGTATGAATTATTAATTTAATTCAAAGTTCAACGCGTGGATAATTAATAAATTAATTTTTATTACGAATAATTTTAAAATTTAAACTAAATTAGATATACTACTAACAATCTAAAAAAATTAAGTTAATATAAAAATTATATACTTTTAAATTTATATTCTTAATACTCTCTATCCATTTGCCATTTATTTTCTTATTCATCTTTTACTGTGGTTCTGTAAGATATCCTTCTCAGATTAAACTTTCTAATCATTCAAAATATTATTATTTATTACACTATTTTCTACTTATTAAATTTATGAATATACTATATAAGTCTATTTATTATTCTATTTCATACCTAGATATGTGTTTTCAAGTTATATTTTTTCACCCCCTTTTTCTAATAATCATTACTTAAATGTTATTATTTCATAATAAATAATATTTGTCTTATTGTATTATATATTTATACATACTATTATATTTCATAATTAAAAATATCTCTCTCGTGCATTCTTTTAATTATAATGATAAATAAGTATTTAAAAAGAAACAAATAATACTAATTATAAAAACATTTCTTTGTTAAAATTTTCTCCCTTTCAAATATTAATTTTTATTATTTCATAATACATAGTAATTTATTAGATTATGGCCTAGCGTTGCAATTTTCCAATATTATTTTCATAAATGCATTCTCTTATCATTATTTTTATTTTTAAAATAAATGTCAAAATTAATTTAAGTTTTCTTTAGTTCGAGAAATAAATAAAATTATTGAATATTATAATTGGAAAGTACTAGTTTTGAAAATAATGTTATTTCTATATTATATAAGTTATTATATGAATGTGAATAATTGTGCACTCTAAGTAAAATTCTTGTCTCCACCACATCTTGTGAATAAAGTATATTCAATATGGATTTAGAAGTAAAGTAATATATAAGAACATGGTGCAGGTAGTTCAAATGTTTAAAATTTGAATTGACCTCTCTTCGAATAAAAAAAATATTATTGGTTGCTTAAAAATCTCTATAAACCTTGTTATATGGTTATGTCATATGTAGACAAGCTCAAACATGCACCAGCACGCCATCGGCAAGATCTAGGCATGTGTGATTAATGCACATATTGCCAACCATGTCAAAAGATCAATGTCAGCTGAGAAACGGTTGGGACGCTGATGTAGTATTCGATTGTACGACAAACATCACGAGTGTAGATGCTGGTGCAAGATCGATGGCGAAATGGGTTGCGTCGATTGTGATATAAAAAGCAAAATTTGCACCATTTAGAAGTCCCCAATAGTATACAACCTCTCTCCATTTCTCAAGCTTCATTGGTGATGAATTGGGGCAAGCAAAACCCAATGTCACTTTTTGTTTTTCAGTAATCTTATTTTTGTTGAGAATTCTTCTTTAAATTTTTATGTACGAATTAAATAGTGTCAAGTCAATATTTTGCACGAAAAATAATATAAGACAAAAGGGATATCAAATATATAAGAAAAACTTCTTCAACGAGAAGGTAAAAAATTATGGACAATCATAAAGTAATTTCACTATAGCAATAATAAATTATATTATTGGAGATTTTATCCATATCCAAAATAATAATTCAATGACATATATTCTCATAAAAATATTGAAATAATCAATAAAAATATTATCATTTGATTATTGTGATTATTTATTATCATAATATAAAAAATTCTTTAAGACATTTTTTCGACATGGATTCCACTTTTCAAGAAGAACTTCTTCATCTTCCTTATGAAAAGTGTTAAATCTAGGATCCCGAGATGGTTTTGATTATCACAAATTTATAAGAGAACTTAGTTTGAACTGATAAACTTGTTGAGTTGGTTTTTAAAATAGGATAATCAGGTTCAGAGTATGAAAGGTCGTCCTAAGCATATGAAGTGGTCGACCAACATTGAAGGAGAATACTTGTGAAGAGGAGTCAAAGGCTGAACGGTCGACCAAAGATATAAAAGGGACAACCGAAAAGAAGGGCTTACCAGGAGAGGTCACCCGATAATGAGTAGTGGGCGACCGAAGGTCTCATCCTTATAACCAATGGACGGAGAACGGGCGGTCCAAGGAGAAGTGGACGCCCAGTGAAGACTTAGTCGAAGAAGGGTCTTGGCTAAGCAGAGGAGAGGTCGTCCGAAGTTGAAAAGCGGACGACCAAAGATCTGAGGATGAAGGCAATGGACGTCCAAAGGGCTCA
>LTAE01006180.1:27253-39494 GCA_001647135.1 Pontederia paniculata
TAAGTATGCTATGTAATATATGCTATTTTTATCATTATATAATCTAAAATTCATTTCTAATTAAGTATTTCATTATATTACATATTATTTTTTTATAGAATTTGATAACACATGAAGTTCATGATTTTATAATTTTCATTTCTAATTAAGTTTTCAATATAAGTATGAACATTTAAAACAAAATAATAAACTAAATAAAAATTAATCAAGTGGTCCAGATTAAAATAATTTAAAATTATATTTTATTTCATATTAGTTGGATGGTTATAAGTTATTTTAATCTAGACTATAAATTTAAAAATTGACGATTAATCATATGAATGTTTCACAGTAAAACATATGAAGGGATGCTTTACCTCCATTAAATTTATATAGGGTTCAAATAAGTATGCTATGTAATATATGCTATTTTTATCATTATATAATCTAAAATTCATTTCAATTCTAATTAAGTATTTCATTATATTACATGTTATTTTATTTATAGAATTTGATAATACATGAAGTTCACGATTTTACAATTTTCATTTCGAATTAAGTTTTCAATATAAGTATGAACATTTTTTTAAAAAATAATAAACAAAATAAACATTAATCAAAATATTCTATCTTTATACGAAGAGCAAGAAAGGTTTACTTCTACTACTAATCACTTAGGTCGGATTTAGCTCCGACATTTTTAATATCTCAAGACAGAGGTGATGATGGTTTGAAATTTCTTTTTCTAAATGGCAATATAGACGTGTAAAACCGGCTGAGAGCACACTTTTATATCATGCTACATTTAATAATTTTTGTAAGAAAAATGAAATCAAAATTTCAAATTAGATTAGTTGAAAGAAATATCTTTTTAATAATAGAATATTAAATCAATGGCGAATATTAATTTTTTTAATATTTTTTTATATTTATCATAAATTTAATATCTTATGAGTAAGTAAAGTGCATTTTCATTGAACTTATAAAATACGAGTAAGTAATGTGCACTTTTATTGAACTTATAAAAAATAATAAAAAATATTGTCAACATTGAAAACATTAACTCAATTGTTTATAAGGAGTTTTTCTTTTCTTGTATTTGACACAAGAACAAGAAGTGGACCGTACGGTCATCGATGTAACCGATGCATGCACCAATTCAATTACTAAGCTCCTTTGGTAATTAACAAAAGCAAACTATAAAAATGCTCTGCTTTTTTTTTTCACCATTTCTCCACTGTTTGGTAACAATAAAAAATCGAAAATAAATTTATGAAAAAGTCATATTTTTAATCTTTTTAGAAATAAGCAAAATGTATGAATTTAGTTACTTCTGAAATGCATAAAGGAGAAAATATTTTCCATTTGCCAATAAAACTCTTTGTTTAAAGAACGATAAAAATATATTTCTCACAAAACTATCATTTTTCTGTAAAAAAGAACACAAATTCTTTTAAAATTTAAATAATTTCCTAATTGACACTCATATCACAAATGAAAAACTAAATAATTATATTTATATTTCATTTAAGAGAAAACACAATTAAACACAAAACATACTTTAACAAAATTTATTTTCGTTCAAACTCATTTGTTTAAAAATATTAAACGAAGCCATCAAGTATTTAGAGTTTCAATTTTTTTTAAATCCGTAGATGTGACTAATTCGGTTTGCGGAATAAAATCTTTTACAATTTTTTTTATAATGATTCAAATTCAAAATTATATTATTTTCGTAACTGATCTCCGGATCTCTTTTATTATGGATTCAATTGCCATTAGTATTCTCAGTGGAATTTAAATCGAATTAAGCAAAGTTTCAGATTAAACTCAAATTTGGATTTTTATATCTATGACAGGTGTCATAAAAGAACAAAGTAAAAAAATAGGGCTCTATGGTTGCCAAATCTCAATCCATGACCATTGCATAAAAATATTAGCATCACAAAAGTTAAATAATTCTCACAACTTTTCGGATAATGAGATGATAAAGAAAAATAAAGAAACTAAAGATACTCGTACTGTTGTATTAATGGATGCCTCTGCTATTCATTTATATTTTATAACTTTAAAGTTTCATTATATATCATTATTTTTTGTGTTTAATCTTATATTATAAAAAAAGTATTAATCGATTTTTTAAACTTCTATATTTTTTATATATTTTAATTGTTCCCACATTTAAATCGACTTAGGACCAACATATTTTAGAGATGAAACAATGGTCGGTTCAATTAATGAACCATATGAATGATTTGGTTAATTAATCAAATCGATATAAAAAGAATTATTCATTAATCAGTTCGGAAAATTGATTAACCATAAATTTTAGTTTGACTCGATGAATTCACTATTTTATACAAAAAAAATATTTATAAAAAATATAACTAGTAAAGCTTGAAATATATTAAAGAATAAAATATGTTTCTGAACTTGCATATTTTAAAGATAAAATTCAGTACATAATTAGGATACTATATGTAATTAAACAAATAAATAATAATTTCAATATAAATATAATGACTTTTAATGATAAATTGATATAATAGTATACATATATTTAATTATCATTAATATTATTTTTTTATTATAAAATTGCTAAACTTATTATTCTTTAATCAATCGAAATAATTGGATTCGACTAATTGGATACCTTGACATCACATTAACATTTTAATTGATGAATCGGCAATTATATGTTCAGACGATAATAACACTCTTATCATCCAGTCAGGTACCCAGTACAGAAAGTAACACTTATCACATGGCCACACGTCACTCTCTTTCTAGTGACTTCATGCTAATTTGAGTTTGAGAACAATTAAATCCCACCAATCAAATGTATGAAATAACTTTTTTGCAAAACATGTGCAAACTATTACTTCCTTTTCTTTCCCTATAATAATTTTTTTATATTTTATCTTTTTATAAATTTAAGATTCATCAATATAAAAAAATATTAGTATTTGACTAATTTAATATTTAAACGAACGCGATAAATATCAATTTTAATTGAAATAACGTTTTAAATTTGAATTCGTCATAAAATAATTAAATATATTTTTTATTTTATTATGAATAACTAAATCATAATAATATAATTTAATCTGATAAAAAGTTTATATTCAAATACTTTATGATATAATAATTTAAAAGTGTTGCATCTTGGTTAAATTGTTTTCAATCATATATGAGTTGGATTTGATAGAAATATGCAAGTTAATAAAAGGGACGAGTAGAACTATTTACAGGAGACCACAATGAAATGTGGTTTTTATTAAGTCATTTTCTTGCTGTCGATATGTAATGTTGTTTATTTTTAGGGAACGCATCATTACTACACTATCTGTGGATACCTTAATTCAATCCCATTTCTATGTTTTTTTTTCAGTCACAAGCACTTCATCAATCTCCCCATCGATCGTAGTTTCCATGATCACAGTACATATATTAAAAATTAATGAAATAAATAAAAAGTCCAACTCCGTAAATGGTAGTGCCAGATTGTATAAAAAATAAAAAATACATTACTTGTACTTTGATGTAAATAACGTGAAAGTGGGATATAGATAAAGAAATGTATACTCTTTTTTCACTAGAAGTTTGATTAAGCAAACATGCTGAGAAAGAAATCAAACGAGAATGAATATGAAATAATTAATTAAAAAAAAAGAATAATTTTATGTGAATTAATGTATCTTTAAAATATATTTATATTTTAATTACGTAAAGTTAAAATAAAAAAATTGTTATATTTTATTTTGAGATTAAAGAAAAATATATCGCTAAAAAAATAGAGGTGAATGAAGAAGATATTTTATTTTATTTTATTTTTCAAATCAAACTATTTTCCTTTTATCCCAATGGGCCTTTAATAAATAGAAAAAAAAGCAAAATTATGTTGCAAAGTAATTTTGGATCAAACATGAGAAAACTCATGATGCATGAACGGCTATTGTGTAATCTACTTTACTAAAAAAATGGTATTTCACCAATTATTTTCTTATTATATTTTCAAAATTTTGTATTTAAATATTTATGTAATTTATCTATTAATTGCTCTCTCCTCAGTCCTGATTTCTCGCGGTAGCCACCATTGGTCCATTGTCATATATATATCTCTCTCTCTCTCCTCTTCCTATCATTTTTTCACTCGCACTTTATAAAATAATAATAACCAAATAAAGAATAGTAATAATAATAAATTAATAGTAGACGAACTAATAAATAACTTTACACCGTCCTCTATTTCCTTTTTTATATTTTTATTTCGAGTCTCCTCTCCCTCGTCCCAAAATAAATCGCTTTTATATGAATAAAGGTAAATAAAATAAATAAATACGCAAAGCGCAGCCGACCAATCGCTCCATCCGTCGCTTCTCCTCCTCCTCCTCTTCGTCCCTTCTTCACCTCGTCGGTATCGCCACGAATGGCGGGCGCGGCCGCCGCGGCCTCCCCGTTCGCCACGTGGCTCGCCGCCACGGCTTCGGAGGCGGCGGCGAATGGCCGCGTATCACTCCGCCGCATCCGGTGCTGTCTCGTCTCCTTTCTCACTCTATTCCGCAATGATTCCTTGTAGTTAGATTAGATATGCGAAAAAAGATTCCATCTCTATATACTATTTGGAATGTTTGTGGTTGTTCACTAAATCAATATATGTATAATGTGAATATTGTTTAATCTTCTTCATCGTTTGTTTTCTCGACATAGTACCCGTTACCCTTCATCCTTTACTGTTTGGTGGATGATTGTTTGAGAATTGTCCACAATCGTCACCATAACGTTACAAATGGAACTCATTGTGTTTTCGTAATCGATTCCCCGAATATTCCATGAGAAGTAATTAAATCTGCTGATAGAATGCTCAGTAATATGTTTATTTGCTTTTCTTCTGCGGTTAAACCTGCAAAATCACGTTCCTTGTTGCTTCTTGTTGTGATGAAGTGTGTGAGACATTTGACTTTAGTTGACTACAAAATTTGCATTCTTCCTCTTTCTTTTTCTTTTCTGTCTGTTTGGTTAGTTGACAAATTTTGTTTGTTATTTGATAAATATAAGCTGCGTATTGGGACTGAATGCTGAACTACAAAACATGCAGAAAATGTCAAATATGAGTAATCAGGAGTTACTGTGCTGTAACTTTCATTAACTGCATTATCTGTTGATATTTATCACGAGTTGAGTTAAATTTCAGCGGCCATAATAGTGGGGAAACTCTTATTTTCAGTATTGGAAAGGATAATTTATTTGTTTTTGTCCATTATCAGAAATCTTGACATGTGGTTGGCAGATATTGTTAGGGTGCTGACTTGTTGATGTGTCAAGTGCAGGAAAAATAATGGCAGTTGCCCTGGAGCCTGCAAAGCCAGTTGTGGATGAGAACAAGCACACAAAACTCAGGAGGGTTGTTGTGACAGGCATGGGAGTGGTGTCACCACTAGGTCATGACCCGGATGTCTTCTATAATAATCTTCTTGAGGGTGTCAGTGGCATAAGTGAAATTGAAACCTTTGATTGCTCCACTTATCCAACGGTGAGAGTTAGTGGTCCCTCCTCTTTTTTGTCATGATACTTGAAGAATTCACCTACGAATTTTGTCATATTTTGCTAATTCTGTCATAAAGAATAACTGTATGTGAACAACGATATGAGAACAACAGAATTGATGCTGAAGTTCATCTTTCCTATAGAGGATTGCAGGAGAAATTAAATCATTTTCAACAGATGGGTGGGTATCGCCAAAATTAGCAAAGCGCATGGACAAATTCATGCTTTACTTACTTACTGCTGGCAAAAAAGCATTGGAAAATGGAGGAGTTACGGAAGAGGTCATGAGCCACTTTGACAAAACAAGATGTGGTGTTCTTATTGGATCAGGGATGGGTGGCATGAAGGTGACGGTTTGTTTTCTATATGTATTGAATTCCTGATTGTGAGGTATTTAGTGTGTAAGTCATGATTTCAATGCCAACTTCATCAACCAATTGCTCTAACATGTCCTAGTTGTGCAAAACCAGTTTGTTTGGCGCTTGGGCTGATTATCTCTTGAGTACTTCAATTAATATATGTAAAACATCCTGGATGTCTCCTACTTTAAATTAATCAATTTAATAAGTATTCCAATTTTTATCGTTCTATATTTTTATTTCTTTTGGGAGTGAAATGACGAGTTCCATGGTAATCATCCAGTTTATCAATATAAACAAGTAGGAAGTACAAATATGCTACATAGTTTCACAGGGTAAAAATCCAACTTGGATCATGACCTTAGAATGAGTCACAATATTGTTCAAATAGCATCACCCCGAGCCAAAATCAGCTAGTTTAGCTGGATCTAAACAACAACAACAACAAAGCCTTATCCCACTAGGTGGGGTCGGCTACATGGATCATACGATGCATTGCGCTCTATTCGCGCAATATATTCGTTGATCCATGTTCATGAGATTCGACGAGGTTTTACGTTGGCTGTCGAGGCCTAACACAACCCTCCTCCTTTATCCGGGCTTGGGACCAGCTATAAACATAGGCGGAGTTTTTAGCTGGATCTAAATGGTCCATAAAAATTGAAAGTGGCACAGCATGCTCCAGCTCCCTTGGGCCTGTAGGTGAAGCCTCCGGAACTATCCCTTTATCCTAAAACAAGCCCAGAAATCCTCCTCAGATCTTGAGTCATTCACTCATTCCAACCAAATAAGCCAAGCACCATACTTCGATTGCCATTGGGTCTCCAAAGGAGAGATGAGAAGTGTTCCTCTGAACGACACCGAGGCTCCACCTCATGTCCATTCCCAACTTCCAGTTGACATGGTGTACCTTAATGGATCCTCCGAATGATTATTGAATGAGTTACTCTTCAATCAAATACATAACATAAAGTGGGTTCTTAAAATGTTTACTTTTAAGATTTTTAACAAAGGATTCTAAAAGAAAGATTTTTAACAAAAGATAATATCACAGGGAAAACCAATTCTGCTTGGAATTCCAGATATTTATGCGCATATTTGTTTATTTCTTTTTCATACAATTTGGAGCATTCAGTTCTTCTGCATTTTGATGCTTTTGATGAAACTCATGTTGATTAGGATACTCTTTTTCAGGTGTTCAATGATGCAATTGAAGCCTTGCGAGTTTCATATAGGAAGATGAACCCATTCTGTGTACCCTTTGCAACTACTAACATGGGATCTGCAATGCTCGCAATGGATCTGGTGGGTCAGATGGTGTACAATATCAAGTTTATGCTGTCTTTTTCTCCTCAGACTTTCTCCCATTATTATCAGCAATGAAATTGTGTATCTTTTTATTCACCATAGGGCTGGATGGGGCCTAATTATTCAATTTCAACTGCATGTGCGACCAGTAACTTTTGTATTCTGAATGCAGCAAATCACATAATACGAGGTGAAGCTGTAAGTCTCCCACTTGAATTCCCTGCTTGGACATTAGTTATCTTGTGAATGGTTTGCAGTTTATTATACTACTATCCTAATATTGCAGGATGTGATGCTTTGTGGGGGTTCTGATGCTGCAATTATACCTATTGGTACACATACTGACCATCTCATTAAATAAACTTTGAAAGGATTTCTCATCTCTATGGTACCTGAACAATTCAACTTCTATCTTGTAGGACTGGGAGGTTTTGTGGCATGCAGAGCACTTTCACAAAGAAATGATGATCCCACCAAAGCTTCGCGCCCTTGGGATGTTGTATGTATAAGTAATTTTGCTTTTCTTTCCATTTTGAAAGTTGCATTTGTTTTCCGCAAAATAAACCTTAAAGTAAGTGCTGAGGAAAAAGGAGATATTAGTTTACTTTTTTTTTATATCTGGTTGTATTTACAAAAATAGGGCTAGCTCATCTAATCTCCCTTGAACTATGAATTCTTTTTGCATCTACCCTTGAGGTATAAAATTATGTTCTTACATCCGTCGAACTTTGCCCGATTTGAAAGATTACTCATATCCAACTCTATCAACTTGTCTCTTATTTATTTTGTTTTAAAACTTTTACCTTTTCCATGTTATATTGTAAAAACTATTATGATATGAAATTTGAAATATAAGATAAAATTATCATTTTCTAAAAGCTACATTTTTTCAATTTTGGAACATTAGTATTATGTGATATTCTTTTCAACAAATAAGTTTATTTTTAAGAAAAGTAAACGTCATTTGAAAAATGTAAAAGAATAAAAACATCAAGATAATAAATAAATTGATGGCATGAAAGTGTCAAATCGGGTGGATAGTTCTATATCATAGGGGTAGATGTTAAAAATTCATAGTTATAATCCAGAGAGAGAGAGAATCAGGAAATGATTTACACTATTCAGAGAGAGAGAGAGAGAGAGAATCAGGAAATGATTTACACTATTCAAAAGAGGAAACTAATTTTTTTCTCAAACTCTTCTTTATACTTCAGTAAACCGGAATTTATTTTCGACCGAAAATTTCCTTGTTACCAAATGCAAGAAAGAGTGGAAATGAATTACAGGAAATTCTTTTTCTTCTAAACAAACAGTTCCTAAGCTCCAGAAAGATTATGCATTAGATCTTGTTAGCAGATTGCCTTGGCATCTTTTGTATGCTGGACTGGTTTAAGGTGTTAAATGTTATAAACATTGGATACAAACGGAAGCAACTGTCAAGGCTTACTTGTTCATTGTATAGAAATATCTTTATTTATTTTTAACTGGATATCATTTTTAATTTAGCATCTGGCATATTGTTGTTGGTTTTGCAATAAACTTGATCCTTATTTGATTATTTTAGTTTCTCTTGATCAGGATCGTGATGGATTTGTTATGGGGGAAGGGTCAGGTGTGCTTATGCTAGAAGAGCTGGACCATGCTAAGGTTGATTCATGTATAAAGAGTCAAACTACATAATATATGGGTAGAATTTTGTTTTTTTTTTCTTTTTCTCCTTTTATACCTTTTCAATATTTCTCCACATTTACAGCAAAGGGGAGCAGAAATATATGCTGAGTTCCTGGGGGGAAGTTTAACCTGTGATGCTTATCACATGACAGAACCACATCCTGAAGGCAATAATTTATAACTATAGCTATCATTGCACATAATCTGACCTTTTTCTGTTTATTTGTGATGATTGTCTGAACATGCTGCAATTATTTGGCTTCAGGTAAGGGTGTCATCCTTTGCATTGAAAATGCATTAAGAGAATCAGGGGTCACCAGGGAAGATGTCAATTATATAAATGCTCATGCTACATCAACACTTGCCGGTGATATTAAAGAATATCAGGCACTAATGCGCTGTTTTGGCCAGAATCCGGAGGTATATATACGCTGAACTTTTACCATATCAAAAGTACCATTACGTTAATCTAGAAGTTAACTGTCAATGTGTTGTAGCTGAGGGTGAACTCAACGAAATCCATGATTGGTCATTTATTAGGAGCTGCTGGTGCAGTGGAAGCCATTGCTGCTATACAGGTATTGACATTCTAGATTTCTTAATTTGGCAGATCACTACAATGTCTCAAGTCTTAAAATCTCATCTCATTATTTCTATATCATCATAGATATGTAATGCAGCAGAAGAAAAAAAAAACTTTAGATTACCAAACATGATTCCAGATCAGCAAGAAATTTATGTCCTTTGCTGTAATCCTTGCTATCATGAGTTCTTTTGATTTGAAACTGGAAAAAAGATTTAACATTATTGTAGTCTGAAATATCTTTATGCAATGACAACAATTTTGATATAGAACAATCAATATCTATGAAGGACCCATGAAAGTTAAACTCCGTAAAGAAAACATATTAAAATGCGTCCTAGTGTTTCCAATTGTTAAAAGTTGTAACCTACACAAGTATAGTGTTGGGAACCATCCTTCCATTGTGTGTAGGAGAGAAAGGGTTGGTGTGGAGGAGAGGCATGACATTGGATGCACTCCTTCCATCATTCTTGAATTCAGTTACAGGAGTTTGGGAACGAGATCTTCATTGCAGTCAAGCAAGTTTGCCATGGTGTTAGATTATGCTCTCTGGCATCCTGCATAAATAACTATAGAATAAAAAAAGGTTTGCAGCAATCAAGTCTATGACATGTGAATGACTGTTTTAGTGTTCTTAGGTAAAGATCCTTGTAAAACCACACTATGTTTAATTGTATGTGATGAAATCTCGACGTAAGAAAAAAAATTGTTTTAACAACTATTGAAGCACTTTCTGTAAACCTTTCATCTCACAAGTATTATTCCTCCACATATCCGCCTCCGGTTTGATCTGCTTTTTCTTATAAGATATTTCATCCTTGTGCCTAGGCTATTCGAACAGGATGGGTCCATCCAAATATTAACCTTGACAATCCAGAGCAAAGTGTGGTACGTCTCATAACCTTTGCTCATTGGTCAATGCTATATTTTCTATTTTTTTTCTTCTATTTCATTAAAGTCATGATCAGAATTTGTAGTGTTAATTGCTTGAAATAAACTTCTCTTTTCACTTCCCATAATGTTATTGGGTAGACATTAATGTCTCTGCAGTTTTCCTACATTTTTATTTCCATTTAATTCAGAAGTTATTTATGGCTACATTCATGGGAAAACTCTTATGTTGAACCTAAAATATGGATTCAGGATGTCAATTTGCTTGTGGGCTCCAAAAAGGAAAGGTTGAATGTGAAGGTGGCTCTATCCAATTCCTTCGGCTTTGGTGGGCATAATTCATCTATACTTTTTGCACCCTACCAGTAACATGGCCAACACCAGCTTGATCAAATATTAGATATGTCTCACACCCTAGGCTTCTTGTTCAGTATGATTGCTGGCTCTCATACTCTTAAAAGAGATTGAATCAGCAAATCATTTTTCAGCCTAGAACAGGGGTTCAGATGAGCACCAGCTGAAGGCGGCTTTAGTTCACATGATGATGATAATGAGACCTGGTGCATATTTTCCTTTTTCTTTCTGTTTAGCAACTTCAAGAAGCATCTGACATATGGAACGTGCAAGATTAATACGAAATGTATTAATCCGTTGGAGCTTTGTAAGATAAGCGGTCTGAGTTTGCTACCCGTATTTGCAGCTCTCTTCTTTATCTTGACCAAGCTCATTTTTTTTTTTCTGCTGCTTCTATTACAACCATTTCTCTTGGAAAGCATTATCCAAGAGCGATGTGAACCTTCTCCCTCATTGTGGTTACAGAAGAAAGTAGAATTCTCATTAGTTGTAGATGATGTTCAAAAAATATGATGAATCATGCTTGTTGTATGGTGAATGGCACCATCAGTGCGGACCATTAAATCATAGTAATAACTGTTAGCCCCATCTTGGGCTTCAATGTTTGAAGCGGCTAATTTCCTTCGTCCTTTTCTCCTCATGCATTTCAAGTGATAAATACAGTGAATAATTAAGCAACAGTTAAGTATTTGAAAATTTTGCATTCATATAGATGAGTTAATAGAAACGTCTACATTGTTTTCAAAAGCCTTTTATATGTTGTTGTAAATTTTGGGCTCTAGCTTTCTCGGTGATGCACTTTGTTGAAGAGTTAGTAAGTTTGAAGTATAATTTCTTGAGTTTTCATTATCTTTTTTTTGTGTAAAAAGACTATTCTGACAGTATTATACGAAAGAAAAGTTGATCTTCTGAAGGATCGCCACACTGTTCCTCTTAAAACCTTTATCAACCTCTATAAATTCAATCAAGCCTTAGTACCTTTTTGTTTTTAGCTTTCACAATGAGTTAATTAGAAAGAAAAATATAATAAGGAATAACTAGTTTACAAATCTAAATATAATTCAGAACTTTATTGTTTTTACTAAAAATAATCCAGCGCATAGAATGACCATAACGAATGTGTCACGCACTTGTGTACAAGAAGCACAAATAGGAATTGCATGCCTCATTAAATTCAATTAGCGTGAGAGCAAAACTGAAAGTATCTTATTTTGTCTTAATTGAACATTTCCACATTAATTCAGACAAACTTTTTAAAATTTATTTTTTAATTAAGTACCTATAGTTCTTGATATATAATTACTAATTAGTCACTTTTGTCTATGCCTTCTGTTTTTTGTTCTTGTGTTCTTTGTAGCCCTAGTTGTTGTAAGGGTTGAAGGCCTCTGCCAGTCAGCTTAGCTTCCCCCAAGGCTTCCACTCCATCTCCTGGCACATGTCATTGCGTATGTAGAACCTCGTCGATGTCCTGTTCCACCTGCCTGAACATCCCCTCTACGGTTGATTGCTCGAACTCACCCTTCAGTAGATTGCCCAGCCACCTGCACCG
>LTAE01006181.1:6690-26159 GCA_001647135.1 Pontederia paniculata
AAGCTCACAATCTCACACTTTTCTTCGCTCAAGAGGCTGTGTGGACCTCTCTTACAATAAAGTTAAGTCTCTTACAATAATACACATAAAGCTTCTCACTCAATCTCTCTTTTACAAGATGGAAACACTTAAGAACAAGAGAAAGGGAGAAGAAATTTGCAAGTTTTGGCTCAAACTATTCTTTTTGTGCACTAGAAAGTTTGCAAGATGATTTCCCCTTAGTTGCTTCTGTTGTAACCTCCAAAACACTCTCTTATAGTCTTTTATCTTCAATATGACCGTTGCATCTTTTTCCTTTGATTTGACACAAAAAAATTAGCCTTTGGAACTTTCTAGCTCGCCACCGGTCGACCGCTCCATCCACCGGTCGATCGTTCTGCCAAAATATAGTCGTTGGAGTTGAACCGATCGACCACTCCTCTGTACCGGTTGACCGCTTTGTCAAAATATAGCCGTTAGGGTTGCAGCGGTCGACCGCTCCTCTGTACCGGTCGACCACTATGAAATTTTATCATATGTCTCGCAGAATGCATTGGATCGATCAACCGGTTCAGGATAGCGGTCGACCGTTTCTCCTAAATCATGTTGATAGATTTGCACTGTTTTGATCATAACTCTCTGCGCCGATATCCGATTGATGTGATTCTTAATTCTCTGGAAAGCTAACAAAAATGCCTACAACTTTTATATTCATGACTCGATCCAGATCTCTCAGTAACATCTTCAAAAATCTTGTTGAACTTTAATTAGCATGTTGTGAGTATTTGGTTGGTCGACCGACCTTTGCTAGGTTCAACCGACCTTGAGAGTTGATCCATCCAACTTCGAAACTTCTTATATTATGATGCATCGAATCATTTGAAGTTTCAAATATTCATTCCACCTATCTTTTCATCACTTAAACAACTTATTAGTAAACACAACTCAATCTAAAACATGAAGTAGGATGACCAAATATTAATATGAAGTTTAACACATATAGCTATCTTTTTCAAATTAATCCCTTTTGGATAGTTCTAATTACTCGAGGTTTGTATCATAAAAAATATAATGGTTTACCACATAAAACTTATGTTCCAACAGACTTGTCAGAAATTCTAACGAAACAATTGTCCGTCAGAATTTTAGACGGGTTCTTGACCTTTCACGGTTGGACAATCCGTCAAAATTTTGACGGATACTCGTCCGTCAGAACTTCTGACGGACATAAGTTTCTGACAGACAGGCTATCCGTCAAAATTTATGAGGGCCTTTAGGTCCGTCAAAAATTCTAACGGACTAAATCCGTCAGGAATTCTGACGGATGATAAGTCCGTCAAAATTTCTGACGGAATGAAAATCCGTCATAATTTGCATGGGAAAAAAATTTTTGTTAGAAATTTCGGTGTCATATTGTGAGGGATATTTGATCGATTTCTGCAGCAAATTTGTAATTTTCTTGTAGTGTATTTAATTTTGTTGTATGTGTTTCTTAGAAAAAAATGGCCAACACTTTATAACCAATTTAGGGTGGTGATACGAAATCCAGTACACGGATGATTAAAAATGAGTAAGACAAGTCACAAGTAGAAGTGCAAACACGAATACTAAGATTTTTCATCCAACTGGTGATATTGATAGCCTCGTAAAGTTAAGGGAAAAATTATAAAACATATAACAAAGAAAATTGATAAAATGAAAATAGATATGCTAATTTTGTAGCAAAGCATCCAAATAGACTTCAAAAGTTACACCTCTCGATTGAGGGGCGCAACAACCCTCTTCTACATATACATATATATATATATATATATATATAGTGTGCAGCGCTGTAATTTATAGCAGTCCACCTCTTCTCACATTATTATGTGGGCTTGTTAGTATATGTGTGTGCTTACAAGCCCATACTTTTGTTGGGCTGTGTTGTAATTTACTGCACTGTACAAATATTTTATCCATATATATATATATATATATAGTCATACACCTCTCTCGATCGAGGGGCACAATGGCCCCATTATCTTCTCCCTCGTCGCCAGCGAGGGAGAAGGGTTCTCCCTCGCTGGCGACCCTTCTCCCTCGCTGGCGACGAGGGAAAAGAGAAGGGGGTTGCTCTCTCTCTAGGTCAGTAGACCCCCTCCTCTCTCCCCCTCTTGATCAAGGGGAATGCCCCCTCCTCTTCTCCCTCGATGGTGGCCCCCTACTCTCTCTCGCCCTCGTCCGCTCTCTCCCTCGCAATCAAGGGGAGTTGTGGCCCCCCACTCCTTTCCCTCGCTGCAATGAGGGAGAAGAGAGGGGGGCTGCTGCCCCCTCCTACTTGGGTGCCGCCTCTTTTTTTTTTATTTTATTATTTTATTAATATATTTTGACATGTAGGATGTCCTAATGATGTAGGAGAAAGAGAAAAAATGTGCAAGTATTATCCACATAATAGACGATTGTGTGTGAAAAAAAATTTAAGTTGGATGATCATTTTTTTTACAAAGTGAAGTTTAATGATCGTAATGAGAATGCGTAAAAGTTAAATGATCGTTCGTGTAATTTACTCAATATTGTTTTCTGTATCAAGTTAGTTGTTCTATAAGACTTTAAGAGGTATGAGAAATATTATCCTCAAAAACTCATCTCAACTAGATTATTTCCTAATTAAGAAAGATATCAATATCAACAAGGAGAGAATTAGTACAAACAATATCAACATATTGTGCATATAACTATCTCCTAATTTGAACATGAGCAAGATATGCATATACAACGATCCAAGGCCATATTTCTGCACATTTAATGATAATAGTTGCATCTACATCAAGTGAAGAAATATGTCATCACTCAGGACAAGTGATAGCTCTATCTCAAACCATATTCCAACAGAAGGTATACCATGCAGTACAGTATCACATTCCATAAAAGGATACCATGAAAACTAGAAGACATATAATAAGAAGTTGCGATACATATACAATGCTAAAACTATTAGTAGGTATAGAACAACGACAAATAATATAGAAGCTACATTGATATATGCTATTTATTTTGTATGCAAATTAAAGGAAATCAAATGCCCCTACAGCTTAAGTCAGATATTTCAGTTCACAGTTGATTTCTTTCCTAAACCAAACTCCTATTTGTTCAAACTACACGAGGAAAATGAACCTGATGGCTAGGCGCTACAAAAATGGCTAAACAAAAAGGAGCTGCCGAAGCGCACCAAAATAATACATCATATGAGTTAGACTCTAGCTGAAATTGCTTTCTCTATGTAAGGTAACAAGATTAAACTCCTCAAGGTGTCTTTGCATCGAATAACAATCACCACGAAGTCTTGACGAGGCAGACAGATTTTTTTCTCGTTGTGTTAGATACCTACTCTACAGTTCTACTTAAAAATAGGAGCAACTTATTCATAATACATTAACTCTATGAAACACAAAAAAAATAGTAATGAAGAAAGAACCAGATGGCTGCCATGTAAGTGAACAGACTGTTTCTGGGAAGAAAATAGCCATTTGTACAACTAGAAAGAGAGTCTATACCGCCAGTAATATATTAAATAGATATCACAAAGAAGAAATCACACTGTATTTATTGAAAAATGCTATTTATCTTGCTAACTGGTTAACAACTCTATGAAAGAACATTTTACAATCAATCAGTCTTAACCAAGGAGAATTAGCAAAAAATAATAGTGTATGGCCATGATGAGATATCATAACTTCCAAATTACAAAATTGGATTTCATTTTTCTGATGATAGCAGCTTGAAATTAAAAGGTAGAATAGTAACTGCAATGTATGGAATAAGTAAACAAAATTCTTTAAAGCATGTCTCACATTAATTCATCAAAATGCTATTACAAGCCGTTGCATAAGCCATAACAAAAAAAAAACTTGAACTGATAAACTTTTGCATTAACAAGCAACAGGTTAACAAAATTGAAGCTAAAAAATCTGTATTTCATTCTCTACTACATGATTCATCTTTGCACTTGCATCATACTAATCTCTTGCTCCTTGCACTTCAATTCCCAAGTTAAGTGTTCATTCTCCAACCTGATTTTTTCATTGTCCAACCTTAGTTTATCCAGCTCTCTATCTTTCTTCCTGCTAAAATTCTGCCACATGAAACGCTGCTTTTCAAGTTCCAGCAATTGTGCTTCAATCTGCAGCCTCTGTTCTTCCAGCTGAAGTGAACGAGACCTCATACACAACTGAGAAGATGGATGGTCTTCAGGATATTTTTGGTTCACATCAATAGAAATGTCTTGGATATGAGACCTCCCGTAATGAGATTGTCCAGAGAAGGAACTTGCAAAAGACACATCATCAAGGTCAAACTCTTGCCTCATCTTCTTTGGACAACAAATCCCTCCAATGTCTTCATCTATTGTGCTATTTTCCATGGTATCATTTTGATTATCATCACAATGTGCATCTAAACCCATATCATCTTCATCGACACCATCTTGTGAAGACTTCCTTGAGTCATGATCCTCTCCATTTTTAAGTGCAAGCTGCAAGGACCGCTCAACAGAGGGATCAGCAGGTAAATTCAAACGGTTTCCGTTATGATAAGAGCACATCTCCTCGTAAAACAAGTGCTTCGAGCTCAAGATTTTCCTTGCATCATCCTTTGCCTTCTCAGAAAGGTGAGGCATATACTCCAGGAGTGCAGGGTTTTCCACAACCTTGCAAGAAGTCCCTCTACCGAGGATATCCGTAAGTCTCTTGTACCTCTTATTGAGATCATTGAACTTATCCTCACACTGCTGCGGAGACACATAGTAACCTCTCTCGGCCATGACCTTTGAAACCAACTTCCACTTGCCCTTTTTTTGCACCATGGCAATCTTCCTCTTCCTACCAATGTCAAAACCAGAAACTGCATCCTCACCCAAGTAGGAAAGCACAGTGATAAGAAGCTTAATTATTTTTTCAGTCCATTTCATCCTGTGCCAAAGGGAGTCCTTCTTCCCTCGTCCACCTTCTCGCCGACCATCATCCTGCGCATCAACATCAAATGTGCGGCCATCTTCTTCGCTCGCCAAGAACCGACCTTGCTCTCCCTTACAGTTCTCCATCATCGGTATTTTAGCCGACGGATTTTCATACTCTTCCAGCACAGAGAAAGCATCATACATAGGATACTGAAACATCGAGCTTTGATCATAAGATTGCTGCTGCTGTTGCTGGTCAAAACGCCCCTGGGGATTCTGATCTTGAGGCATAAAGATCGAACCTTGCACATCGAAACTCCCACCGTAAGGATCCCCATTCATCCTATTCCCGTTCGACATGTTCTAACCTCTCAAAGTAACAATCCAAGTCTAAATCAAAACTCATAAAAGTCTCTCCTGTCTGTTTCCTTTCAAAACTCCCAACTTTTATCAAGATCCCGACTTTATAACCATTTCAGAGCTCACAGACTATAAAGTTTCAGATCGACGAAGCACAGACAGGAAAAAAAAAGACAGCAAACAGAACCAGAAGTAAACAGCACCGAGACGAGGAATCAATCCAAAGGAGAAAATGACCAACTTATCTCTCGATGAACCGACAACGGAGAAATCAAAGCCTGCTGCGTCACTGTCCAATGTGTGGTCGAATTAGGAGGGCGCTGGAGATTTAAGTAGCGGATCTTTATCTGGGACAAGGGAGAAGGAGGGCGGATGCAACGCATGACAGCGGTGCGTACACAAGCAACGCGGCGGGCCGTGCGTTTCTTTTGACGCCGCGCAGAGATGAAACAGAGGCCCCAGCGGCTGAGGCGGTTCGTAGAGAGAGGAGAGCTTTTGCCGTTTTGCTTCGGGTAGGAAAGTTGGTGGGTATTGCAATTTTTGTTTCTTTATTTGGGAAATGGCGGCATCGTGAAGACATCCTCGCCACCTTGGGATATGTACGAATCTATCGAGCGCTAAATACGCGTTGATGGTTAGATTTGTTGGGATACGCCTTTATTTGTCCCCTCCATGCCGTTTATTTTTCTTTTGCCTATTTTATTTTTAAAATTTTAATTATTGACATTATAGATATATCCATACCATTTTTTTCATTATTCAAAAGTTTTGCACAAATTTTCAAATATCTCCATCACATCTCTTATTATAATATTTAATTCTTTTTATTATTT
This sequence comes from Pontederia paniculata, assembly GCA_001647135.1. Lineage (NCBI taxonomy): Eukaryota > Viridiplantae > Streptophyta > Magnoliopsida > Commelinales > Pontederiaceae > Pontederia > Pontederia paniculata. Next base: position 12,796 of record LTAE01006181.1, read on the forward strand.
TGTATTTTATTTGACTAAATCAAAGAATATTTTATTTATGTATAGAATATTTATTAGATATTTTTTAGAAAAAATGAAGGTATATGATGCTTAATCTATGGTGGATAAATTTAAAAAAAAAAGAAAAAAAAATCTAACATTCATCGTAGATTTAACATCCTACGATTGATATTTCATACTTAACTAGAGAATATTTACATTGAATTTTTTCTTTTTATTTTAAAATATAGAATACAAAAATACTATTTGATTTTTTTACTTTATAATTATTGTTATATCTTCATATTTACATAAACATATTATATATAAGTTATTTTAATGTTATTTGAGATTATTAATGGACGTTATGGAGAATTTAACTAGTGTGGAAATTTATTAAATACTAGCTTTTATTAAACACTAAAATCTTATAATTTTCGTATATTTTTTAAAGACTTTAGTGTTTAATTAAGTTTCACGCTAATTTATCTTCTCAAATAACATTAATAATATTTATTATATATAATTTTTCTGATAAATACGAAGATATAAAAAGTAATTATAAGGAAAACATTAACACATGATTGACTTTCTATTAATATATTTTAAATATCTCATAAATAAAATATACATTGATTTAGCCAAATGAAATAGAGAATAATAAAAAGTAAAATATTAACATATGAGAAATGATAGAGATTGTTTGGAAATTGTGTGTAGTCTTTGAAAATAAGAAGAAAATGACATGAGATATTTAGTATGATAAAAAAGAGTGATATTAAAATTTTAGGTAAATTGGTCTAGCAATTTTAGTGATCCGATAGAGAATTGGTAATATTTCTTTTAATTTTTTTAATTTTTAATTTTTTATGTTTATTTTTATAACAAAAGTTCATTGGGATTAATTCAATTTGATTTCGAAGTCGAGAACGGCTTTTTTATAGCCTCGTTTTCTTGGGATTCTAAGATAATGATTAAATTCAGATTATAAGTAAGTGTGTAGATTTTATAAAGACACACACCATTTATTGTTCAATTTTAATTGTGAATAGATCAATACTTGGGATCAAATTGATGGTTCCAACTCAAGTTATTCTGATAAATTTTTTATTGTGTATGCTCATGAATTATGCTATTACTAGAGCGAGAAAAATTAGGCAACAGTTCAGTAATCTCCTAAATTTTATTTTATTTTTTTAAAAAATCAACTTTAGTGATACCCTAAATTTTTCGGAAATATAAGTAAGTAATATTAAAGTTTAAAAAAATTACTCGGAAAACTTACAAATTTAAGGGGAAAATTAAAAGAAAAATATGTGAAATTAAAAGCCAAACAAAAGATTTGTACAGTTGGGAGTCCAAGAAGAATACGTGACTATGACTTGGGGGTTGGGCTTCGTGGTTTGAGTCCAATGAGAAGGAAGCCCAACAAAATTCGTAGTTTACCTTGTTCGATTCCACCCGCTTTTGGGGCACATTAGAAATCGCATCAGCAAGGAATTTGGCCGGCGACCGGCGGCGCAGAGAAGAGAGAAGAGCAGGGAGATGGCCACCGAGGAGGAGAGCACGGTGAAGGAGCCCCTCGATCTCATTCGTCTCAGCCTCGACGAGCGCATCTACGTCAAGCTCCGGTCCGACCGCGAGCTCCGTGGCAAACTCCACGTAAAACCCCCTTTTCCTCTAAACCCCTAATTTTCCAAAAAAAAAAAAATTTGCACCGTAAATTGCTCCTTCTGCCGGATCAGCGGATCTTTTGGGCTTTAAGCTGTCACTTTTATGTGATATATAAATTTCGTAACGATCAGCTGATTCACCTCGAAATTTGCTTGTTCATCCGCTTGAATTTTTTTGTTTATTTGTATATGTTTTTTTCCAGAAATTTTGATTAACCCTTGAAATCTTTGAAAGATTTGTTCTTTAATTTCTTTTCATTATTATTCTTCCTATTCTTTCTCCTTGATAATTACAGCTGCATTCGACTGTGTAGGGTTTAGTTTGATACTGTTTTAGAGGAAAAGTCAATTGAGGGTCCTATGAAGATTTATCTTTTGACCTCTTTGTTGAATGTTTAGGTTATGACGACGATCAAGAGTCCTTCAATGATATGCCTTTTTACCTTTTTGCATGCGTTTGATGTGTGAATATGATGATGGTTTGCCGACTACTTGGAAAAAAATATGTATTTTTATTTCTTTAATCCTAGGAATTCATGGTTCGTATCAGTAATAATGCTAGAAAAAAGATATGCAAGGGGTTCTAAATAGTTATGTTGCGATGGAAATGAATGGAAGGAGACAACATTATAATTTTTTAGTTATTTTTTAGTTCTGAATTTTTTGGGAGCTGCTCTGAGTTTTTGTTTAGTGCATATCCTTGAGGACTCTTGATCATCATATTACAAAAAAGTTTAATACTGTGTAGAAAGGAAAATTGCTACTATCCTCTTCTATTCACTTTTCCTCTTTGTCTTTATGTCTTCTCTATAAATATTTTGTATTCATTCCATAAGCTACTGCCTTATGCTGAGGGTTCATTCGAGCATGCTCATTATCACTTTTAAAGTGAAACTTTGTCGTCCATGCTTAGTCAATCTTCTTACATTGTTCATATTGTGTACTATTTGATTTGAAATATTGGTCTACTAACATAATTTTTCTTATTAACATACTAAATGGATTACATTTTGTTGCAGGCCTATGATCAGCATCTAAATATGATTCTTGGTGATGTTGAAGAGATAATAACTACAGTCGAAATTGACGATGAAACTTATGAAGAGATTGTCCGGGTATTTCATACATGCCTACTTATTTTCCCACATTCTTTCTTCCATTTTTTAAGCAAAATTTAATGAACACCTTTGTGTCACTGATTTTTGCATTGTGAAAGGTGCATTCTTGATTACTTTGTATCCATATTATTTTGTGTTCTTTTTTTCTCTCGTGCAAGCTATATATTTGGGTTCATCTGCATCTAGATACATGCTGTCAACGTTACTTGTCCCGTATCTCAAAGGGCCTTTTTTTATGGAGGCTCATGTAAGATTTATCATGCATCTCAAAAGGTTGGTGCAGAGTTTTGTGGAAAAAATGGCATTTGAGATAGGGTGCTAAAATTACAGAGACCAACCAGCCATTGTAGTGATTTCACTTGCATTGTGATAACTGTTTAACTGTGACCTTGGTTGTTAGCTGGTTGGTGTAAGTGGAGGAAGGCTACTGGAGTCCTTTGTGATAGGAAAATACATATACGTAAACGAGTCGGAGTGGCACCTATTAACGAGAAGCTGGTAGAAAATCGTTTGAGGTGGTTTGGTCATGTCCAGAGAAGGCCATTAGATGCGCCAGTAAGGAGGGTAGAGCGAACAATCTGGAGTCCGATTAAAAGAGGGAGAGGGAGACCAAAGCGAACACTTGACGAGCTAATAGAACGAGATCTATTAACGAATAATATACCAAAAAATTTGGTTACTGATAGAGCGCAATGGCGTCGTATGATCCATGTAGCCGACCCCACCTAGTGGGATAAGGCTTTGTTGTTGTTTGAACTGGAAGGAACAATTACATTGGATGTTATTGATTCTCATTGATATGGAGTATATGTACGAAATGTATATTTCTGGACATGGGGACTCCTAGGCTTTTTAATGGTCTAACCCCACTCCAATTGTGGAATTGCACAAGCATAAAGATGGCGTGTAGCAGACCTGAATACGTTTGCCTCTCTGTTTATCTCTCCTGCTCAGTATAGCCATTTGTACAATGAAATTGACATTTGTGGTAAATAGAGGATGATAATAGTAGAAGTAAGCATTGTTTTGATGAAACTTGTATTGATCTGTCTAGAGAGGGACAGTGTTTTCTACAGCCTATAGTTAAGACAGGGATAGTGTTCTGTACAACCCATAGTTTTGCAGCATTCAATTTGATGGAAATTAACAGAGGTACGAATCCATGAATTTGTATAATTGATAAAGAATCAGAATTATGACCAAACTTTTGTTTGTTGAGTTTCTCCATACTCTCATTGGACTGCTGATGTCTGCACATATGTGATTATTAATTGATTGAACAAAGAATAGCATTGGTGTATACCCTGAGGAGGCTCTAGGCTATTTCCTTGCCCAATGGGAAAGAAATCATTGGCTTCTTTGGCATTATTCAGTTTATTTTGAATACTTTAAAATTTGTAAAACTTTTTGTAATTCAATCCAGCATTTACTGAAGTGATGTTTCCTTCTTTCTCATAACCATTTTTAAAAGTCTTTGGTGCTTTTTCTCTTTTTGTTGTGATTTAAAGAGTATGGACGTCCTTTATTAGGGCATTATGTCTGATATATGAAGAAACCTAAAAATTGTATGCTTGGAGTTTTGGTATAAAAGAATTTTTTAAAAGAAGAATATTAGAACTTTTTTGTTGAAAAGAAGAATATTAGAATTTTGGTTATTTTCTTTTACACCCTGTCAACTATAGCGACTTTTCATATCTAACTGTAAGTTCTCAAGATTCTGCGTCGCGCCCTTGAACTTTTAATGTTGCGGCACTTAAATTTTTTCGCCTTATTGCCATTCAGTTAACTGTTAAATTAATCTTTTCTGACAAAATTAGCCTCCTCCAACAAAACCTTCTCCCTCTTTATTTCTCTCTCACACACATTCTCTGACCAAGTCTTCTTCCCCTCTCTCTTTGCCATGTCCCTAGCAAGCTCTTATGCACATGCAGAGTTTGTTGACATGCAGAGTTTGTTGACGAACTCTCTTCAAGGGTGCAATGCGGAGTTTTGAAAACTAGAGATTAAATGCGTAAATTCACTAACGTTGAGAGGGTGAAAAATAAATAACCCTAGAATTATCTCTGTTGATACTCCTAAAATTAAGTAAATTAATACATAAAAAAATAAGTTCATTAAGCTTTCCAGACACTTTGATGTAATATTCTTTTGCCTTCTTTTTTCTTGCAGACTTCAAGAAGAACTGTCCCATTTCTTTTTGTTAGAGGTGATGGAGTTATACTGGTTTCTCCGCCATTGAGGACAGCATGACAGCCTGCTGAAGTTTATTTTCAGCTTAGAGTTTACATGGAATTAGGAATTAATACTCGTCACGATGTTACTTCTGTTTCCTGTAAACATGCCAACTTTTACTTTTTCATTTAACGATCATTGGTAGCTAGTGTGTAACGGTGCAACTGCTATGTAAAATATTTTTATTCAGGATTTCAGGAGTTATTTTGTTTTTTTTTTTCTTATGGAACATACCGTGATTACTGAGGTATTAAACATTCTTGAATTTCTTAGCTAAATGCTTTGTTTTACCTCTGAATGTGAAGCTTTTCTAAATGGTGTTTATCCCCTAATTGTCATTAGATACTAGCATCTTCTTTCAGTTGAAAATCTGCAATGGGTTAAACTAGTTTATTATTCTCGCATGCTAAGGGTTCTTTATAAGTATTAACAAATATGTGATGTCATCAAATCTATCTACTTTACCTTCAGAAAAATGGTTTACAAAACCTTGATGAATTCAATTTGTTCTTGCAAGTTTTATATTGAGGATTGCCAGAGTGGAGAGAGGCTTATCATTTTTTCTTCAGAAGTTTCCTTTGTTTTAGATTTTAGCATTTCAAGTTTTTCATTACGTAATAGGTGTTTTTTTGCACCGTTTGTATCATGGGGAAAAACTTTTCTTCAAAAAGCACACAAGAAGTCTTCTCGACATTCGAATCCAATACCGACACAAAAGGAGTGATCAATATTTACTTATCATTCTTATCATCAATTCATCATCCACAAATATAGAGAATAAAAGAAAATATTCTTCCTCCACCACATGAAAAAGTACTCTTTTAATTCCAAAAAAATAGAAAAAAAATTCCCTGAATCTTATCTCCCGTTCGCTATGAACTTGATCGGAGCCGTCGATAATAATACATCAGCAGTTGATGACCACTATGCCTTTATATATCTTTATACATTTCTTCGTTTGAGAGAGAGAGAGAGAGAGAGAGAGAGAGAGAGAGAGAGAGAGAGAGAGAGAGAGAGAGGATGGGAGTAACCAAGGAAGACGTCGAAGCTGCCTTGACTTCGACTCTGAAACCTTCTCATCTGGTAAAAGTTCTTCGCTCCCTCTTCTTTTTAATGTTGAGTTCTGATATATATGTTGACACTTGTTGCCCCATATATTGTTCTTCACAGGAAGTAATGGATACGTCAGGAGGGTAATATGCATCGATCTTCCTAAATCTTTTTATGTGTTCTATGTATTATTTCTTGCATTAGAATAGTATATCATCTGATTATCGATCGATACGATTCAAGTATTCGTTAGTAGATGTCTAAGTATGTATAGATGGAAAGAAATGAAGGTTGTTCCTCGCAAAATTAATTAACACAATCTGATTTATGATAAATGATTATCACTATTTCCGTCACCGGAAGGCTGGCACAATAATAATAATAAAAAAGGTGTATGCAAGTGCAGTCAGTAACTTTTTGCATATACATAGTTATAGAACATGTATAATCATATTTATACCAGAATTACTGATAATTCTTTTGACTGTACCTAAATTTTGGTACCTTAAATAAAAAAAAACAGCGATACAAGAAGTATTAAAATTCAAATAGGTTGTCATGTTTTATATTTTCATTTTCATATGTTAAAATGTTTTTACTCTTTTAAAAAACTGTATAACATTGATGATAAAAAAACTGAAACGGGATAACAAATTATACATTATGTTTTTTATTCCGGTTCTTGAAGATTTATATTATATTTTGATGTCAAAAAATGACGGGATGATGAAACGTAACAAAATAAAATAAAAAAAAAGGTGTGGCGCGAGCTTCGCGGTGGAGGTGGTCTCGCCGGAGTTCGAAGGGAAGCGGCTGCTGGAGCGGCACCGCATGGTCAACGCCGCAATCGGGGAGCAGATGATGAAGCAGATCCACGCCCTCTCCATCAAGAAGGCCGCCACCCCTGCGCAGTGGAATACCACCACCGCCACAGCTGCACAGTAGTAGTCGTAGTAAAGAAGCCAAAGTGTGGAGCAAGAGGAAACAAAATATTAGACCATCACCACCATAAGTTGTTTATGTATGGAATAATGGAACGAATCTTTGCTCTCATAAGAGTTGCAATACTTTGTATAAGTTCATTGACTAGAATATGATGCTTTCACTATTTATTGTCGATTGTGTGAAATACTGTAGTCCTTTGCCAATGCAAATTCCTTTTGCCGGTGTAATTTGTGAATTGACTCTTTAAAAGGAGTGAAACAGTTAAAATTCAATCTCATTGTGATGCCAGAAAAGACAATGCTAATATAACACATCCACTATAATATCATTACTTTACTTTTCATCAATCAATAATCATCAACGTTCTTCATTAATCACTAACTCTGAATCATCTAATACAATATGAATAATGTAGTAATTAAACACAGTGTTTATCTTTATTATATTTGATTATTTCATTAATGACTTTGAGAATTGCTTTGCGTGATTTTTAATGGCTCATAAGTCTTGAAGGTCTCGCCTATAGGTTAGTGGGGGTGCAAAACCCATGACAGACAAGGATACTCGAGAAATTTTTTTATTACATGATATGAAGAAAGTCTATCAGTCTATCTTTAAAATAGTTCCGCTCTCAATCTTTCAATGCACGCCGACCTCATAATTTAATTTAAGTGAAATATGATTACCCTTTATCTTGTCCACATATTAATCCTTAATTTTTAAAACAAATTATCCATCTACAAGATTTTAACAATTAAAAAAATATTCCAACATAGCTGACACAGGTCGTCAATAGCCCAAAATGGGTAGTCGACGCGACTGTGTCAAGATAGGACACGGTCCATTTTTCACAACTGATCCAATTAGGGTTTTACTTTTATTCATCTTCGCCGACACAAACCATGACCTAATCAACGTGGGTCGTGTTACACTTATTCTTTCATTATTAAATTTGTTTATCTCGAAGCATGTGCCTTACATCAGGAAGACACAAGTCATATTTGGTTCATCAAGTCATGTTCCTTGAGAAGAGACGCTAGGGTTTTGAGTCATCAAGACGCAGGTCATGTCTAGGTTGAACATAATATGTGTCTTGGCAACTCCGAAACTAATCAGGTTTTCATTTCGATAGACAACCATGATTGAGAAGGATCCAATTCTTTCATGCCGAGAATGCAACTTAGATTTTGCACTGATAAACGTGGGCTATCTCCAAGTAATAATCTGTGTTCTGCCAATGACGATGAGCACTAGGGTTTCATGTTATGGATGCAAGCCGTGTCTTTAGTGACAAGGTCTGTGTTCCAAGAATTAGGACCGAATTCCATTCATTAATAATTCAATGCACAAAAAAATATTATACAGTTCTAGTCGAATTAATTTAATCATTCTTAAGACTAAATAGAGATTAATGTCCATAATCATAACGATAAATCATTCTTATATAGGATAATAACCTGGCATGCAATTATTGATCATGGAAATCTTATCTAAATGGATCCGATTACATACATACCTAATCCTGTGGGGTTGTTCTTTGTTCTCTAACTGCATTCTCCTTGATCCTCATTCCCTCATCCTCCGCGTTGTCCTTGGTCTCCTTCACGTTCTCCTATGGATTTGACATAGTATTAAAAGAGAGAAAAAAGTTAGAATAGAAAGTCTTAATGAAGTGGCAAAACCTTACCTCTTGCACCTGGTGCGTGTGTGCGTGTGTGTGTGTGTGTGGAGAGAGAGAGAGAGAGAGAGAGAGAGCTATAGTGGCCAAGTCTTTGAAGGAGACATTTAACCAAATGTGGTGATATACTTCTCTATGGGTGTTTATATAGGGGTGTCTCTAGGATTTCTGATGCATGCATTTTACAACATATTTTAGGGTTTTTCATTAGACATGATTCAAAGTCATTTTTACATAGCATGCATCTAGTTTTATCTTTATTTGTTTATATTTGTTCAAGTCCAAAAATCTACTTTTGTTTGGTGTTATTTTGCAGGAAATCACCTAGCGAAAGATGAAATGGACTTGACACTAACAAGAGACATTCAGGAGGAGAAAATCAATACTCAACAACCATTAGGGCCGTGACAAACTATTATGGGCTGTGATGCAACAAGAGATGATAAAAGTTAGTCCTTCATGGGTTGTTAGGGGCATATCACGACCTTCACCGAGAGCAACACAACGTCCACACAAATTGTTACGGGCCATGATGACTTATTACGGGCCGCAAGAAAGGAAATCACGACCGCAACACTCATATCACAACCTTTACCGATGCATTACAGCTTCAACCTCCAATGTTACGGGCAGTGAAGACCACGACCGCAATACGTGTATTATGACCCTTACAGAGTAGCCAGTTCAACCTGTAGATACTTCACAGGCCCTACCACCTAGTTACGGGTGGTGAAGAAAGATTTAACGGAGCATCACAACTCATCACGATTGTTATAGAAGCGCTGGATCATGTCGCCAGATTCATTACGAGCCGTGAAGAGAATAATGGACCGTAAGAGAGAAGAATTCAAGATACACAACCATTCAATGCCCGAGTTACGAGCCCTGACATATCATCATGACTGTGACAACTTGAATAACCGTGAAAAAATCTCTACTTAGTGGTCGTGACATCCTATCACAAGACGTGATGAAGATACACAGATTATTATATTCAAGATTTTGATATGATTTGAAATCCAGAAAGTTTGGGATTTGATCGAAGACCTTAAAGATTGGATTCTATCATATTTCTATGGATTTGAATAAGTTTTTATTGAACTTTCAATGCCACAATTGATCGAGAGCAAAATTGATCCAAGGGTTCACACACAACATCATCCAACCCTAGGAAACTCTAGTGTATAAGAAGACCTCATCTACAATCTGAAAGGCTGAGAAGGGATGCTACGGGGGATGCTAAAGAGCGAGAATCGTCGACCAGAGCAAGAACGCCAGAGAACAAAGACTATTCTGAAGGACTGTTGAGAAGGAGTCGGATCATACATATGTTAAGGAGTTTTTCAACGTCTTCTTGACATTCGGAGGAGTAACCTCTTGTTCCATACTTTGTTGGGACGAAAGCCTTTCTATAATCAAGACAATCTATTCTGAATATTTTCTATGTTAGTTGTATGCTTTGATATTATTGCTATTGCAGAACTTATATAGCTTTCAAAATTTTTAGTTAAATTGTTTCTTTATGAACATGTTTGACTAAGAATTCTAAGTGATTTATTGATCATTAACTTTGTAGTGTGGTCAATTTATTAGCAATTCATGTTCTGCGATTCTGATCCGTTAAGGACATTACCATTTGTGGTATGTTAGGTCAATAATTTAAGGATGGTTTAATAGTCTAGGGAGACATCTTACTGCATCTTGTATTTTCTTCTGAGGATAGACCCGTTAAGGGGTATTTTCTGGACTGATTAGTACAAGATAGTTGAGTTACCCGTTAAGGGAATCCATAACTTAGGTTTGCCTAACCATATGAAGATTCAATAATTGATTCTCATCTTAGATACGCCTATTGTAAAAGGTTCTGAGTATTCATCTTGAATTTAATATTGTCCACGCCCTAATCATCATCCCATATTATTAATATTATTTACTATATCTATATATTATTAATTCTATGAAACATTATCCTGAAATCAATGTTATCTCCTGTTAGCCCTGAAATCTGATTAGGTAGTTCCTCGTGTGATCGACAATCTTACTCTTAAACGTTATTACTTGAACGACTAGTGCACTTGCTAGCATTGAATCGCCTGTGTTCGCATTATTTCGCATCAAGTTTTTGGCGTCGTTGCCGAGAAATTATATTTAACTACTATTTTGATTTCAAGCTACTTTGAGATTTTATTGTTCGTTACCTTCACTTTTCCTATAATGTTGTGTAAGCTTTTCAAGAATTATTTTCTGTACACAACTTGGTCTTCAAGGACATATCATCTACCGTCAATGGTGAAGAATAAAGCTAATACCAGTCAGCAAATTGAGGAGAACAAAGAAGCTAAAAAGCAAAATGAAATGTATTAAGAGGCGATATCTATGAAGCCTCAATAGAATCAAGAAGAAATTTAGTCCATGGAACCACTTGCTCTCATCACAAACATGATAAATTTCATGTTGAAGAAACTCTCCATACAACAGGATCAAATCGCATATTTGGAGAGATATACGTCAAAATTAAGATAGCAAAACAAAAATTCAAGTGGCGTCAAAACAATAACAACACCTGAGAAAACTTGAAGAAATGGTTAACCAATTTATCATAACAATTGAAAGAAGATTAACATTGCAAGACCAACTCATCCAAATATGAAGTCAAAGCTGAGAGAACTGAAAATTAGAATTGAACATAATGAAGTGATCCAACAACTTGAGTGCCAAATCAAATTCGATGATTTAGAAGCGCCACTACATGCATTAGAGAATCAAGTTGCGCAACTGATTTCTCAAAATGCTAATTCTGAGAAGGACATCGAGGAGGACTCAATAATTATCATTTTCCCATGCCACTATTCACACAAACGTAGATGGTGGCCAAAAAGAAAATTTCCAAAAAGGACATGGACTACCGAATGACGTGTCAAAGAGACAAGTGAATATACAATAGAAGATAGAAAAGTCAGAAGGAGGAGCTCGTCTTTGGATTCTCCTATCATTATGACATCGCTGCCCCCAATTCAGACACAAAAAGTCTTGCCACTACAACTCCAGACAATATCTCCAACTAAGTATCCACTTGAGTCGTCAATGCAACTATCACCAAACAATTTCAAGGAACCATTTAAGTCTAAACCAGCAATAACGATGCAATGGCGACCAAGGAGCCTGTTAATTCAACAAGATCAGCAGCAACACAAAGCACAATGTCATCCAGAGAATGATGTTATACTACTTAAAGGTCCAAAAATGGAAAACAACGAAAAAACAACAAAAACAATCGATGGTGATTCCAATCATGTTTGCTGAACTTCATCATGTCGAGCATTAACGAGCACATCAAATATTCATGGTGAGATTTTTCTTTATTGCTTACTGCCTATAATTATTTATTTCATCATCCTTCATAAACCTCAGTCATACACCGAACCAAGTCAAGCTAAAGACCTTAAATTAGATCTAATCTCCATAAACCCTATCCCTTAGTTAGAATTTTCTTTTTCTTAACATCCTAAAGTTCAATTTTTTTTAGGTCTAGGTTGTCCTCAAGGCATCTAGTTACCTTGACCTAATTTCAACCTTATAGCACTAGTCCCCCCAACATCACGGGCCATTACAAACTGTCATGGGTCGTGAGACCCAATATCATCCCCCGTGAGACACTATCACGGCCTGTAACAAGCCAATTCAACATCATTAAAATCCCTCACAGTGCTGTGATGTCACATCACGGCCCGTAACACTGAAAAGGACGAAACCTCCAATTGAGCTCACGATCCGTGACACCTCATCATGGGCTCGACAGTAGCAAAATTTTGGTGCCATAAACGAGTCACGACCCTTGACCATCCATCATGGGCCGTAAGTCATGTAGCAAAGACCACCACCACCTACAAATACTCGCCCCACGACCCGTTAGAACTGTTTACGACCTTAGGATCACCATCATGACTTTCATCACGGGCCGTAACGCACCTTAATAGCCCGTAGGTGACCAGCTACCAACTGCAACCTATCAACATACCCGACTTACAACTTGCTACCATGATCATGACCCGCGATCATAATCAGTTCCACACCATTACGGGTTGTTACATATATAACGAGTTGTGATGAACCTGTTACACCTGTAACCGCCACCCACATGCATTTAACTCCTCACGACAAGCTTCACGGCCACCAATGGTCAAACTCAAACCTCACGGCAATTAAAGACTGTTGCTTCGGAATGGTCGCAATAACCATGTAACGACCCATAATTGCATCATAACACCCTTTAACCCACACCACGACGACCATCATGACCGATGATGCAATCAACTATCGTAATCATGCCCTGTTAAATACTCGTAATGCCCCACACTTGCCTTGTAATGATCCACACTTGATTCATAACGTCTTGCACACCCTCGGAACGGCCGCAACAAAGCGTCTCACGAGGTGACCTTGCGACCCATGACTGACCGCAATAATGACTCACGCTCCGCAACCATCGGAACCCGCCCCTTTTTCTCTATATATTCTAACTTTCCTTACAAGGTGCCACCATCGCGGTCCGCTCATATCAACTTTGTCCAGTCATCACTACAAGAGATCATCGACAATTATGGCGTTCGACTTCATCCATGAGCTTCTTGTAGGATCTAGATGACACCAAGAGGGGGGGGGGGTGAATTGGTGTATAAAAAAAACTTT
>LTAE01006182.1:1620-26154 GCA_001647135.1 Pontederia paniculata
ATATATATATATATATATATATATATATTAGGGTACATACACAATTAGGTGCATTCAGTGCAATCACACTCACATGAAGGCTTGTGGGGCCCATATTTTGACTTTTGAATAAAAATATTTTGTAGGTCCCACATGCCTTCATGTGAGTGTGATTACACTGAATGCACCTAATTGTGTATGCACGTTAATATTTCTCTCTCTAAAATTTTTTATATATATTAAGTTTATTAAACTTCTACAATTTTTTATACTTATTTTATCATTGTGTTCACGTTTCTTTGATCGTTCATCTTTTCTTTGAGCATTCTTTATTAGCCTATCTTTAGCTGGGGAGTTTTTTCTTTTATTTCAAAAATCAACCATCTTATTCAATTAGAAAAGTCGATCTTGAATAAAAATATTAAGTAGTAATCAAACATAATGATTTTGTTTGTCAAATAGATTAACAATGTACCCACTACAAAAGTTGTATGTATATACATATACATATATGTCTCAACCAAATTAAGGATTGTTATGCCAACCAGGTAATGCTTTTGAAGTACCAAAACAAAATAGAATGACATTTGATGGTTATGACAAAAAAAAATTGATGCAAGTGCAACACTATAATCTTGCGCTCCCGAAAAAAATATTAATGAGGATCTTGTGATTAATTAGATAAACAATTTTAGTAGTTTTCGTGATAGATTTAAATTAAATTTATGGATGAATAAGAAAATTGATATAAAAGTATCAAAAAATGTAAATTCATATGTATATACAAATACAAAGAGTAAATTATACAAATGGTTATTTAAATTAAATGATCAATGAACTTCATTTTGTAACAACATGGTCATCGAAAAATATTACAAACGCATTCATCTTAATTGACTACTACTGATTTTCAAATTAAAATGATTATGTGGATGCCACTTAGACACTTTTTCTCTTTACGCCGCATCATTAATTTTTTCTACATGATAATATGTTAATAAAAATAAAATTTAAAGAAAATAAAAATAGGGTGGCAACCCCCAAGCAGGATGGTCACCCCTTGTCGGAGGAGAGGGCGGCGACCTCTCTCTCTCTCTCTCTCTATATATATATATATATATATATATATGTGTGTGTGTGTGTGTGTGTGTGCGCGCGCGCGAGAGAGAAGAGGCAGGCCACGATCCCCCTCTATCCCTCTGCATGCACAGAGAGAGGGGAGGGAGCGGCATTCGCCCTCTCGCTCTCCCTCGTCGCTCGATATGGGAGAGCAAAAGAGGAAGGTCGATGCCCCCTCCACTCTCTCTATGCACGAGAGGGAAGAAGAGGGGTTTGAAGACCCCCTCTTGTCTCCTCTTCACATGTCACCTAGTGACGAGGGCAACATGAGGGATTGTCAGGCCCCTCTATGCATGAGGGAGTAAGAAGGGGCAACGACCTCCCTCCTCCCTCTCCCTCGTTGGCGCCTTCAATGTGGGAGAGAAAGGGGTTGTCGTCTCCAATGTTATTTAACTTTTCACTAATTTATTATTGAGGATTTTTTATTACGTAGGAGTGAATATTGACATGTAGGAAAGAGCAAAGATATATAATAGTTTAATCAACATGGAGGGGAGAGACACTTCAATTGTGACATCTACATAAGCGAAGTAATATGAAGACCGACGATAGCTGACCAGAATGACCGCGTGTGAATGTTTTTTTTAAGTTGGATGACCATCTTGTTACAATGTGAAGTTTAATGATGGAACTTAAAATATGTATAAAGTAGACCATCGTCTGTGTAATTTACTCAAACCCAAATGTAGAATCAATATCATATATCAAGATTTCCTTCTAAGTGCATTGATGATGCCATTATAACATCATCAAATTAATATTAATTTACTTTTAAATTAATATCTACTTTTTTACCTAAATGAATTTATGAATTTTTTATTTATCCTTACCAGAAAGTTTAATCCAAAATATGTTTGCATTTACATTTCTTTTAGTATACTTGAAAAGTCATGACCGAAATTGAATTAAAAGACATAGACTTTAGAGATATTTAATTTAGCCCAATAAGATTACATAGCAATTCTTGTTGACCATGTTGTAGTTTGATTGTTAAGGTCATGGCTTTCTTTGCAAGCGACAAAAAATTCAGAATCATTAATTATTAAGGTTAGCAAATTAAAAAAAATGAAGTAGATGGAAGAGTCTCCCCCTTCTCCACCCTCATCCAAAGAAAAAGATCAACTCCACCGTAGTATCAAGCGAGCTCGGAGTCATGACATGTGGAAGAAAGATTTCAGCACACAAGAAACTCCATTTGATAACCACTAGGAGCACAAGCGAGCTTTTGTAGAGGAAGTCAGCGAAGGAGGCTCATCGGGATGCCCCAAACAACTACAGTTGGAAGACCCACTAAGATGATGAAACAGAGGAGATCATGAGTGCCATTGACCATAGCAACCGACATTGCTTGAAGATCTACATATCTAATCTAAAACTCGAGTACTTATCATCAAAGTGGACATGCTCCCCGATAGTTAAGCTTATAGGGAAAAGGTTGAGTTTGGAAGAAATGTAGGAGTGTCTCTGCAAACTTTGGGACTGCAAAGGTACCATCTTGGTCGTAGACCTCTCGAATAATTTCTACGTCATCAAGTTCGCTTTTGGCAGCATCGTGACTGGGCATTAAACATGAGGATTGTGGTCCATCTTTGGCCACTACCTGTCAATACGAAAGTGAGAAGCGGGGTTTCATTCTTGGGAAGCAAAGATTCACAAGCTGGTCACTTGAGTAAGGATAATGGAGCTACCTTCTGTTCTCTATAATCGGTTGATCCTGTGACGTATCGTTTGGGGTTTAGGGAAGCTGATGTGCATTGACTCTCAAGTAGGGACCAAAAGAATCTTCGCAAGACTTTATGTCGAGCTTGACTTGGAAGGTCCTATTATTCTAGTGGTGGAGGTCCAAGACCAATCCTACAAGGTAGAATTTATAGGTCTTGAAATGATTTGCTTTACTTGTGGTTGTGTTGGCCATAAACAAGACCTCTGCATCCACCCCCGACGCAAGTAGAGAGAGCTCCGACCAACTTCACTGACAGTGCCAAGGAGAATCCCAGCAATGGGCTGGAAATATGTCACAATGACCAATACAATGATGGGTCGTACGGACCTTGGCTAATAGTCAAGCACAAAAAATGCAACAATCAGCACTAGTTTGACAAAAAGACAATTGGCATAGTAGACAAGACAAATGTCAATTCCTCCCATATGTGTACAAAAGCAGCTCAAGGTGTGAAGCATCCCATCTTGCATAGCAGCCAAAATGAGGGTGATCCAATCCTCGGATAAGGGCGTAGCCCAAGGTAACTCTAAAAGTTCCACAACCATTAAATCCTAAGCAAGGCTACCATTACACATCAACAATAGAGAATGAAAAGACATCATAACATCTCAGAGCCTTAAGGATACTAGACAACAACATCCATTTTATCCAAAGGAAGTCATAACAACAGAGTCAACAAGCCGGTGTCCTATGATCAACCCAATGCAAACTAAGAGAAAGGAACATGTCACAACTAAAAGTTGGCACGTCCACACAACAAGAGAGTGTTCACGTGATGAGCACTCAACATGTAGACATGGACCTCGGGGAAGACTCGGGAAATATAATTGTGACTATTCTTGATCATGAGGAGAATTATTGCGACACTGTTCCTATGGAGGTGGCGGAGGGTAGCAATATGATGTCACTACACACAACAACCACTTAAGTCTGTAGCTCTCTCCTTCTATTTTGATAAATGTGTGATCTTATATGGAACTATAGAGGAGCAGTGAACCCTCGCTTTAAGAGAGTGATCAAAGAATGTATTAGAGTCGCGTATAAGCGAAAGACGTGTAGACAATGTGATTCGATCTTTTAATGGATTTTCCTCCACTCATTTGGAGACACAAGGGTTCTAAGAAGATATCTAGCTTCTTCAGAGATACCCTGAAACTCAGCCATCATCTATATGAATACTAACACAGTGTGTCCATGCCAAAATAGCTTGGGGTGTTGAGCACTACGCTTGGTTGAAGGTAGTGCAGGGCAGCCTTACTGAAGGCTTGAGGCACACGGTATGGCAGGAGTTATGCAGCCTTATCCTGTCGGATGGAGAACCCTAGTTGGTAGCTGGGGACTTCAATATAGGGGTGTTCATGGGTCGGATTTGACCCGACCCGAACCCAAATCTGCCCCAACCCGATTGATTTTGTTCGGGTTGAGTTGGGTCGTGTTGATCGGGTTCGAAAAATTAAAATCCGTACCCGACTCGTTGGTGATCAGGTTATGGTCGGGTCGGTTCGGGTTCGACCCGACCAACGATCTGATCCGACCCAATTGAGATTGGGTCGGTTCGGATCGTCAGGTTCATCAGGTGGATGCCAATGAAAAATTCGGCGGGGGCCTTTTCTTCAGCGCTACAAACCAACTCTTTCGCGACACTCTCAACACTTGTCGCCAAATTGATTTGGGATACAATGATCCTTGGTTCACTTGGATAGGAGGTCAATCAAGAAGCTCTGAGCGCGTTCGAAAGCGGCTAGATCGTGCAGTAATAGTTAGCACATGGCGTACAAGATTTCATGATGGAACTGTAAGATCATTTGCTAAGATAAAATCATATCACCATATGTTACTAATAGACTTTTGTGGACAAGCTCCTAATATGGCAGGGCAGAGATCATTTTCTTATCAAGCGGCATGGCAACACCATCCTTTCTATCAGATCTTCTTCCAAGGAACATGGTTGAAGGGTCTCAATCTGGTAGACTTGCTCAAGGAATTCTAGAAGGAGATCACCACATGGAGTCGCAAAGTATTTGGCAATATCTTTCGTAGGAAATGGAAATTGCTTGGTAGAATGAAGGTGCCCAAAGAAGGATCTGTGAACAGCCACATCCGTACATGTTTTAGTTGGAAATGCAATTATTAGCTAAACTTGAAACAATATTGACGCAAGAGGAGACTATATGGTAACTATATGGTACCAAAAGTCACGGAGCAATTGGGTCAAGATGGGGGGTCGCAACACTCGGTTCTTTCATACACAAGCAATCATTAAAAGGAAGGCCATCAAGATCACCTCACTAAAGTTGCACGATGATGAGTGATGCCATTAAGATCGAGTCTTAAAGGAACATGTAACAAACCATTTTCATGCATTTTATCAATCAATAGACCCTCTCTCAAACAACCATCCCAACCTTGATTTCCCCCCAATATACCTACACAAGCTCTCAACACTTGGACGAGAGCAACAAACCAAGAAATTAAGCAAGCCTTGTGGCAAATGCATCCGCTCAAAGCTCTAGGTCATTATGGCTATCAGGTCCACTTCTATCAGACTCACTGGGTATTCCTTCAACATCAGGTGGTCTCTTTGATAAAGAAGGTTATCACGGGAAGGAAATCACCCGAAGACTTTAAAAATATTGTAATTGTCCTTATTCTGAAAGCTATGGCTCCTGAACCATGCACCAATTACGACCCATCAGCCTATGCAACACCATCTTCAAACTTACCACCAAAACTATAGCAAATTGGCTCATACCTTTCATGTCCAAATGGATTGCTCCTAATCAAACAAGCTTCATACCAGGGAGACAAATACATGATAATATTGTTATAGCATAGGAAGTCACACACTGCATGAAGAAAATAAAAGGCCAATGTGGGTTTGTCATAGCAAAGATTGATCTTGCCAAAACATTCAGCAATGTCGAATAGGAGTTTCTCTTTCACACCCTGAAAGCGTTATGCATCCTAGCATCCCTATAGAAAGCAATAATGAATTGTGCCTCATCAGCTTCAGCTCAATTGTTGTGGAACGAAGAGCTGCTTGAGAGTTTTAAACTCGAGCGAGGCTCCCATCAAGGTTGCCCATGTCACCCTATCTTTTCATTCTCTGCGCCGAAAGACTTGGTCAGGCCTTCCACACTCTGGTTAATGATAGGATCTGGAAGCCTTTCAAGGTGGGATGAGAAAAGATCCCTCTCTCTTATGTCATGTTCGTGGACGACATCATGCTCTTCTTTGAGGCATCAACTCATCAAGCACATATTGCAATTGAGGCTCTTAACATCATCCCGCAAGCATCCAAAATGCAGGTAAACCATAAGAAGTCAATTCTCTATTTCTCTAAAAACGGTCCTGATGATCACCGCAGACATATTGTGGAAGTTGGCAAATTCTCAGCAACAGAAGACCTTGGTCACTATCTTGGTGTCCTAATTACCAATGGTCGTGTCAGCAAACAAATTCACTAGAACATGGTTGAGAAGGTTAAGAGAAGACTCTCAAGTTGGGCAGCTTCAACCCTTTTGCTAACGGGTCAATTGACACTAGTTAATTCAATGGCAACAAGCATCCCCCTCCACTTAATGCATACTACCAGACTCCCCAAGGAATTCTCTAAGAGATAAAAAAACATCTTGTAGCTTCATCTAGGGTCACAATTTTGAGACGTGCAAAATTCATCCAATCAATTGGTAAATGATCACCCAACCAACACGAGCAGGTGAACTTAGCATAAAAAGATTGGGGGACCTTAGTACTTCACTAATGGCAAAGCTCTGTTGGCGCATGGTAACGTAGAAGGACCAACTTTGGCTATGAGTCCTAAAAAATAAATAAAGAGGGCGAGACAATGATTTACCCACCATGAGAGGTGTAAAAGGGACTCACATATTTGGCGTAATTTAGTGAAATATACCCCATAGTAAAAATCCATAGTGGTTGGTCAGTTGAAATTGGGTCATGTATCTGTCTGCTTGAAGACGTGTGGCTCCTTGGAGAATAGCTACTGATTTTTAGTTGTCCTTCAGAGATTGTCGCAATTTTAAGACTTAACCACTTACCAACTTTGCTTCAAATGGGCAGTGTCCCTCGGTGCCCTTGAGGTTGTCCTCCCGCACCATATCATTTGGAAAATTAGAGCAATCAGGTCGTCGTGCAACACAGGTTGTGCAGATAAGCCTTTATGGATATTAAATCTAGACGAACGTTTCTTTACAAGCTCAATCTATCAAGTCCTTATAGCATGTCATAGACCAGGTCTGGGAGAAGATATGGAGATGGAAAAGTCCATAGAGAATAAGAGCTTTCTTGTGGTAGGCTGCACATGGGGGCCTTATAACAAACATTCTTCGAGCCTCAAGACATATAGCGCCTTCAACCAATTGTAACACTTGTGGAGCTATATATGAGACTGTTATTCATGTCTTAAAGGATTATCTTCATGGTGTTGCTTGCTGGAGAAAGATCCTACCCAACTTATGCATAGAGATAGTTTCTTCACTATGAATCTTGAAGATTGGCTATCTCAAAATCTTTCAAGTGTTGTTGGCCAGAGAAAAGCTTAAACAGATCTCATGGTCTATCATCTTTGGCATTGGTTGTTGATTACTATGAAAATAGTGCAACCACGAGCTCTTTGATGACAAATTCAATAGACCGCCCGATGTGGATCTACAAATCAATCATCCATAACCACAAGGAACTTCAAAGCCACAATTCAAGAACATGCAACATCTAGAGGAGAGGAGCCAATTTCATTGTGCGTCCCTCCCCATCTAATACCATCAAACCAATGGATCTTATTAAACACATATAGGGCAGTTAAAAGTAGATCCAAATGGGTAGGTGCAAGAGGTGTCCTCCGAACGTGTGAAGACTAATGGGTAGTGGGATTTGCACACAATCCTGGAGCAACAACTATGCTAATGGTTGAACTCTGGGTAGTTAAAATGAACCACACTTAGCATAGCCACGAGGGATTTGGAAGTTGCTACTGAAGGTTGGTGCTCAATAGGCAATAGACATGATAACAAAGGAAAGCATTGAGGGTTGGGGTGCTTCACTGGTGGCAAACATCATTCAACCGCTTCAACAAGATTGGTCTGTCATGATCCAATGAGTCTTGTGTGCACTAAACAAATGTGCTGACTGGCTAGCAACCGAAGTATTAGATCTCCTAGAAAATATTAATGTGCTAGTAACATGTCCCTAGGAATTAACCTCCTAGACAATTTGAGATGTATTTATGGGCAATAGCCAAGCAAACACAATGTAACCTTGATATGAATGTCAAATGGCTATGCCCTCGTTCGGGCCGAAAAAATATTTGAAACTTAACTCAGTTCGATTAAATTGAACATACCAAATTTTATAGACTAATATAAAAAATATACATTATTTAAATATATAATTTTTTTGAGGTAACATATGATCTTGAGTTAAAATATATTTATTAATAGTTCAAACATTTATTCAATAAATGCATAATATTGTCTCATCAAATTAATCCTAGAAATTAATAAATATTTCACGCATCATCTTATTGACATTATACTTATTATTAAATTTTAAATTATTAATTATAATTTATTATTTAAATTATCCAATCAATGATATATTTTTATTAGAATCCAAATTAAGTGATTAAAATATATTTGACACGATATTAATAAAATGATGCGTGATATGTTTTAACTTTTTAAATTAAAATATGAGAACAACATCAAATTCAAGTTTAACTAAAAAATGATCTTGAATCAAAGTATTAGTCCATCCAAATATTCACATAAGCACTATTATATTTTTCTCTTGTTAGTGATTCTGAAAAAAAAAATCCAATAATTTAATTTTATTTTATCAAGCCAACAGGACCAAAATGTTACCATGGAGTTCACGAAATTTATGATGTTTCCAGAGCATTCCGAACTTTTTTGTTGATTCGAACTTCCTTTGCAATCGCTAAATCCACCTTCGCGGCAGCGATCGCTGCCGCGGTGCCGGCCGCCGTGGATTGGAGGTACGACGGCAACCGGAACCCTTCTTGCGAGCAACCCTGATATCATCATCATCTCCTGCAATCCTGCCTGTGGCTGACCTCTTCTCACCTGTTTCCGTCGCCGTTCTCTTCCGTCCCCTCATCAAAAGGGGCAGGATTCGGTGAGTTTATAATGCTGTCACTGCATTCTTCCTTGTTATCTTCATTTTTTGTTTGGTAAAGGTGGAATCTTGGCGTTGCTTGCCGTGGAACAAATTGTTTATCTCGAAATGTTGCTGTTCCTCTGGTTCAATTGTGTTTCTGTGAAGAAAAAAATATTGGGAATCATCTTTGATTAGGGTTTAGGGATCTCCATCCGACGTTCTAAAAAGATGTCAACTTTATCTCTGATTACGGTCGGACGAAGAAATATCTTTGTAGTGCTGTAGTTTTTTTGTTTTTGTTTTTGGGTAGTTGGTGTTGTTGGGGAAGTTGGGGGTGAATCGAGAATTCATATGAAAAACTGCAAGCTTTGGAAGACAAGTGATGGTGGGCAGCCTGCAGGGCTCCCTTGTTGTCCTCTTAATTGCTAAAGAGCAAAAATCAACTGCCTTTTTTTATTGGGGATTATGTATTATGATGAAGTATTTATTGAACGTCTCTTTAATGGAGGATTTGTCCATAGAGTTTGACTATTACTTATAGTATCTGTATTTTAGTCTCTAATTATAAATCATAGTTTCTTTGTTTTTGCACATATTGAACCTCTTGCATCATCACGTCATGTTCTTTGACAATCACTGCCAACAATAGATTTAAATCAACAAGAAAGCGCCGTTAGCCGTGTACTGTGCTGGGTGGTGCTAGTCCAATCTCGTGTTTGTCCTAGTTCTAGATATATGTTTCTTCCCATGATTTCTCGAGGTTTATTTTTCATTTGAGATTAAACATGAAACTCAGTATATCAACAATGGGCTCATGAATAATATGAAATAAGGTATAATGTCTTAAAGCATCTATGTCCTTGCCATTTATGCTCCTTTGAGTAGTGGTATAAAGGTTCCTTCCCTCCTCCTTTATTATATTGTAATGGGATGATGAATCTATTTCTTCGCCTTTTTTGCCAGGAAATGAGAATTCTTATTGTGCCTACTTTACAATTGTTATCCCTGTATCGGTTAAATCTTGATTCCTTTGTATGTTAATAGAGGAACAACATGAAGAAAATGTTTACAACTTAAGATCCAAGGACATAATAGATGTTTAGAACTTCAGAGTTTGTGCATTCTGATTATGCAGTTGGCGCATACTTAAATGCTTGATCTGAACTTTCTTCTTGCATGGTACAATATTTTGCTAATTTCTTATGTGATATTGGAAGTACATACTAATATGTTTACTGATTCTATTGTTCTTTAATGCTGCATGAAACTCTGAATGTGACATTCCAAGCTCATGTAGTGCAAACTAAGAGTAATACATAGATGCTTCTAATATCTGGGATATTATGAAGAGTCATATTCATGCTTAATGGAGTCTACTGCTTTGGCTGTGAGGACTTATGCCAGATCCATCTACCTCCAACTTAAGCGATTTAAAACTTTGATAATTTTCAAAATGTTACTTTTTCATTGTAATAGTTATACCAAAAAAGCTATTACTTATTCTAAAAAAAACCACTACTTTGAAGTACCTTAGCATGCTCAGATATCAATCAGATACATGCACACTGGTGGTTTGTATTCTTGCTTCTGGTTGTCAAGTCTCTAACTCTCTATGCACGTGTCTCGTTATGTGCATTTTGCCTAGTAGTCTGATATAGTGAGGCAATGCATGTTCCTATAAAAACCTTTTGGGGGTCTGCTAGGATAATAAATTTAAATATAGTTCAATTCGGAAATCGAAAGTGATGTGTATGTACTCCTAGTGTAAACGCTAACTTAAACTGGCCACGTTATTGATAACGGCAGAACGAGCAATGAATCTCCAACAACAAATGAACCTAGTGGCGGGGCATTTTCGGGGAGTATCCACTAAGTTATCTACTTGGCAAATTAAGAGTAGAAAATTTCCTCCAAAAAAATCGAAGAGAGGGCACTATCAAACAAAAACCAAAAGAAAAAAATTCTTTCATTCATCAAAATTAAATTTTAAACAACTATTCTGGGGTCTGAATAGAGTTGAAACAAACTCAAGAAGCTAAAAGGCTAGATACTATAGACCATACCAAACACTATAAGCTGAAGGCCCGTAAAGCCTGATCATCCTAAATCAACTCCTGAATGCTGGCTAAAAAAGAATCATCCTTCGCAAAATTCTCAAATTTGTGAAATTTCTCTTTCATGTTATATTTTTCCTTCTTTTTTGACAAAGGTGGGAGAAGAAGTTCCCTGCAGGATTTGGATTTAGATAGTGCACCAAAATAGTGAACTTTCAAAACTTATATTATGCCTCGCTAATCATCAGCAAACTTGATCATCATTCAAATGTAATTTTGTTGAACTACTATTAAATTGTATCTGCTACATGTTATTTGGGTACCACCAATTTACTAAACGTATTCCTGACTTTCTGATTCTCCATGTTCTTATGTTTATCTTTTGTTGGTAGCCTTGATCTCAAGAACTGTCATATACATTGCATTAAGGCAGAAAATCATTTTATTCTTGCAGAAAAGAGTACGATGGGTATTATCCGTAGCAGTTTCTCGTTTTTGCTGGGAACTGGCTGTGGTATCTACATTGCTCAGAACTACAATGTCCCGAACATAAAGAAGCTCGCGAATACTTGGCTCTTTGTGGCAAAACAAGTAGAAGAGAGTTATAGGAAGCCAAAGAAAAAAGACGAAGATTGACACTGGATGCATATGTCAATAAACAGCACAGGGTTTTGTAGCGTGGCAATCATAATCTGCCTGATATGTTCGCGTCTGAGTAAAAAGAATCCATATTAAATAAGCATTCATGTTTGTTGTCATGCAAATACATACATGATATGCTTGTTAGAGACCAATTTTTTGGATATACATAGTATTTTATACATCTTTTAGAATCCCTTGTTATATCGATCTAATGGCATACTTTTTATTACAATACACATTTTTGTTCATGAACAAGCAGATACATGTTGCCAATAACCAAAGCCATGGCCATAACCGGCCTTGAATCTCAAATTGGATCTCTGGAAATAAAATTTTCACCCTCTTATGAGAAATTGAGAAATCCCTTCTAAGAAATGAAACAGAATAAATTATGCAAGCTTATAGAATGAGTTGAGTGCCATAGGAGACTGGTGACACATATCTCCAAGAATTTAGACTTGTGCAGTTCCAGTAGCTAATTACACTGACAAGAAGCTAAATAATAGGCTTTTACAAATCAATCAAACATTCTAGAAAATATCATTTTCATATCAAGTATATCTTCTTATTTCATGAAATATAACCAAACACTTCTACAAATGAGTCAAATACTCTGAAAAATGATCAAAACATTTTATTTGGATCAACATCTTAAAAGCATGAAATCAAATAAAACATTGTGAAAATCATTCTAACTATCTCGAATGTTATATTCTCTTTTTTTTTCCCAAAGAATATAACTTCCTCGATTGAATTATTTTTATTTTCTTTTGATTATTATATTCTAACATTTTTTCCATCATTATTCTAATATCATATTTACATAATACACTCCGCACACTGCCTGCCAACGTCGGCCCCATGACCAATGTCCTGAAATCATGTGAGATCGAGAAAAGAAAACTCAAGCTCATGAAGATTGGCAACAATGTTCTCAATGAATTGCTACAGTTTTACATGAAAGTTTGGTCATAAATAGTACTAGCAATCAGGAACATGAATGTTTCTGTGTGAGCAAAACAATGCATGTGAAAGAGTACTAACAATCTGAGCATCATAAATAGCTGTAAGCAACGGAGATGACACTTCACTCTTAACCTCATCTATGATGAAAAGTATGATAATGTCCTTCCATCCACGACCTCACCTCTGAGAGTATCAAACTATCAGTAATGTAAGGTCATGGTGCCTTCTTAACCTTATTTAACACTTAAAGTAGTGACCCTAAAAGAAAAAAAACACTTAAGTATCGTTCGGTTCGAGAATAAATGTAGATGAAATATATATAAAGAATAAGTATTTTTGTGTATATTCCTACAATTCTTATTTCATCTAGCGTTTGGATCGACATGAATAAAAAAATACTTTTATATTTGAATTTATTTAAAATATACTATATTGATAAAATAATCTCAATTGTATTAATGATATATCTTTATTAATAAATGAGAATTTATGTATTTTATGTATATTAATAAATTTAATTATTTACTAATTATGATAATATAGTAATCAATCATTATTTAATCAATTAATTAATTAAATTATAATGTTATATAATGTAATAAATAATGATGATATAAAATAATGATTATAAATAATATTTAATTAGTCATTATAATAGATAATATAAAAATATAATCACATATGTATAGAAATAAAAAATATAATATAATAAAATAAAAAGAAAATGAGAAAAAGAGAAAAAAAAGAATGGATTATGAGATATTCATTTTTTTGGAGGAATAAGAAATGTAAAATATGTATAAAAAATAAGTGATTTCATAATTTTCGAGATAATATTTAAAAAAAAATTAACATATTTTTATTTTTATTGATGTTTGGCTATATTTCAAAAGTAAGAAGATATTCTTCTTTTTATTCCAATAATGGTTAACGTCCATATCGATTTAGCATGAAGTAATACCTTGATAAGGAGGTGATGGACCTGGATAAGTTGCTGGAGGATATAAAGCAGATGGATATCCTTGTGGGGCATAACCTCGAAGATAACCTTGAGGTGGGTAGTTTGAAGGTGTGGTGGATACCAGGATGGTGGATATCCATAATATGTCCATATCCATTTTTATGATGCTTGTCCTTGTCTTTGCAACATCCCATTTTCTTCACTGTTTAAGATGACACCAAGCAAAATATGGAAGAAAAAGAAAAGCATCAGCCATTTACAATTGCAATGATTACTTTCACTACACTGTTTTGCTTCGAGAGCTGACAATATATTACATGATCCATTCAGTTTTAAATATATAGAAAACCAATGAGTACATGTTACCATAACCATGATAAAGGCCCATCCTTTCTTTCCAGTTTTCACAAGATCTTTGCAGATTTTGCTATGTTCCAAGTAGATATTTGCTTATTTGTTTTCTGATTTTTCTTGTTACATCTTTTCTGAATTGTCTGTCTATACTGAAAATGCATTCATTTGTTTGAAGAAGAAAAAAGCAGCATATTATGTCTACCGTAAACAATTTCAATGTCCAAAAGTTATTATCTCACAACATTAGCAAGTAAATCCACCTTTTTTTTTCGAACTAGACCTATCGGTGCTTAGGGCTATCAGCATTTGGCTAATTCGGTATTCGGACGAGAGCGGTAGGATAAATTCTGATCAAATTGGCGACTTCGGACTCGAACTCGGGACTACTAGCTTCCGATCTTTTAACCCGAGACACAGAACCGCTAATCATCTGTGTCAACCAATTTAATTAATAAATTCATCATTTATCTAATACTCTAAAGACAAACTGGCACCTATCTATTTGATCTGTTTATTGTTCAGCAACTCTACTGGAATTCTCTGGAAGTGATGCATTTTCTTTCTCTTTATTCAGGTTTGTAGTCATCCTTTGATTCCTTTCTTCTTAGAAAAAAAATCAATCCAGATTTGTATCCAAGTCTGTCCAAGTATATCTGTGTGTAAATAAACTATTAATGATACGCCCAAAGATCACTTAACAGTTGGGCCATAAACTAATGACAAGTTCAAATAAATTTTAAGTTAATAAAATCCTAAGATCTTGAATTAATATATAAGGAGTTTTCTCTCTCTCTTTTTTTTATGGGTTTGTAAAAGGAAAAATAACATTGTTTTTTTTTCTCTTGTTCCGTGAGCCTCGTGAAGAAATTGATTGTCGTTGGAAACCACAAGAAAAGAAAGAAGGTTTTACTCTCTCTTGGCGGTGAGGCCAAGAGACGAGAAAAAAAAGGTTTATGAAAAACAAGATAAATAGATTTTTTTAGAGCTAAGAATTAAAAGCAATGACAGATTGAAAATACATTTAAAAATATTTTTGATATCGTGATCATAAAAAATTGAGTTTTTCATGTAAATTTGATATTTATTTTGCATGTTATTATTATTTTTACACAATATTAGTTTGAATTATTTAATTCATTGAATTGGAGTGAGATTCTTTGTAAGTGGTATCATAGCAACGTTAATTTGGCATTATTTTTATGTTAGTTAAATGAAAAAAATTACTAGAATGATTAACTTGACATTGAATAATTATTTAATTCAAAAAATAAAGATGAAATATGTTCTCTATTGTAAAGATTTATTTGTTCCATTGAATTAGAAGATAAAATGTCAATATAAAACTAGTAAGAATTGGAAAAGGGTGCACAAAAATTTGTCAAGATGATTAAATAATTTATTGATATTAATGTATTTCATCATGTTGCTCAAGAGATAGATGCATAGATATTATGAAAAATATTACAAGAAACATATGAGAGAATACAACACAATAAAACTTTTGTGATCGAGAAATTAACAAACTTAAATTTAAATATGAAAATTGAATATTTGAGTGAATTCTAAAATTTAATAAATTAATTAGGAGTAATAAAAATAATCCTTGATGATGAGATAGAATGACTAATGCTCATAAATTTCTTATTAGAGTCAAGAGAAATATTGGTGATAATATTCAGTAATTTTGTTCATAATAGTATTCTATCATTTTTTTATAGTTAAAAATTATTTGTTAAATGAATAAACAAGCAAAAAGAGTAGGAGAATAAATATTGCACATACTCTTATAATAAAGAATGTGGGTAAAGACAAAAGTTGAGATCCTAAGTGTTATGATAATAAACCAAAATTAAAAAATGTTATCATTATAATAAGAAAGATAATATCAAATGAAACTATAAAAAAAAGAAAAAAAATGAGAATAAACAAAAAGATAAAGTCAATTATAATATTACAGTCACATCATATGGTACTTTTCAACTTATATATGAAAATGATGATGCAATGTCATAAATTCTTAGATTGGATGTGTAGTCAATTTAGGTGTTTCAAATCATACAACATCATTAAAAAATACTTGCGCTTATACAAGACTAGTGATTTTGACAATAAAAATGAGCAGCAATATTGAGTTTAAAATTTTAAGTATTAGAAATGTATGCATAAAGATAAATGTTGTTTATGAGTTAGTTATGAAGGATGCCAAACACATATCGAATTTGTGCTTTAATTTTATTATTTTTGTATTTTGATTAAGAAGGTTAGTACAATTATATGGATGACAAAACATGCAAATTTGTTAAGAGGTTCATGATTATTGCTAAAGGAAAATTGTAGTACTTTCTACAAAATTTAAGTGAATTTGATTAACAATCAGTTAATGCAACAAGAAATAACTTCTCTAGATTTGTGAAATTAAAAATTGGGACATATATATACTGATATGTAATTTCATACTACTCTTATCAAAGGTAAAATTTTAAATACTTATGATGACTACCAATTTAATAAGAGTAAAATATCTTTTGCGACTAGTTTCAAGAGAAAATATATATATTGAATTTGATGTATTATGATATATGTGGTTCCATTGATGTAACTTTATTGATAGTAATAGATATTTTGTTACTTTTATTAATGATATTTAATAAAAAAATAGATTTACTTTATGAAAATAAAAAAATTCATATATTTCAATCTTTTTGTAAAATTCATGTCATGATCGAAATAAAGACGAAAAAATAAATCAGATGCTAAAAAAATATTGTTTAAAATATTATATCATTTGTCTTGAACTTCACAACATAATAGTATTGCTAAAAGAATAAATAGAGCGATTATGGATAAGATTAGATGTATGTCGAAGATAACTTAGTTGTAAAGTCATCATCTTGGAGTGAAGTTGTAAATAATGCATGTTCTAACAATTTATTTGAATCTAAGTAGAACTTTTGTACATGTGTTAAAGGATATAAAGACAAAAATTAGATGATAAAGTTCAACATTATATACTATGGAGATAATACAAATTACAATATTTGAATAAGAAGAAAATCAACATAAGTAATATATTTTACGAATTTGAAATATTGGCAAGACTTTAATACAACAAGGAAATAGAGAAGTCATGATGCATATGCTGAACTTGAAAGTTGATGAATGTGCACCAAACAAGGGTGTAACTACTCTCCAACTTGGTAGATCTGCTGAACATTATTTTTCTATCACATAATATTTTATAATTATTAAAAATGAGTAAAAGACTAATCTAAAAAAAGTAGTTCGCCAAAAATATTACAATTAGACATGGATGAACGATCTAAAAATAAGTCATAAAAATGCAAAACTCGAATAAAAAAAATGAGGAAAACAAAAACAAATATGAGGAATTCCAATCCAAAATAAGATATAAATTAATTTGCGCCATCACATCTTTATGTTTATTGGCGTTATTTAATAAACATTAATTATTTAACTTTGTGATGGAATGCCCCCAACCACTTTTTAATATTTCTATTATATATATAATATTTGTAGTACTTTATCCCTCATAAATTAAATTGTAAATAATGTAAGAAATAAATTATTTAATTTTTTATTGCACGTTTACTATTCAAATTTCTGTTTAATTACCTTAATGGTGTGTGCCCACTAAATATATTTCATAAATGAATAAAAAAATACTAAAATTTACGTATTTACTTATAAAATTGTGGTTTTAAACACGTTAAAAAATATGTTTCTAAAACTAAAATTATAAATTGAATCGATAAACTTTTAAAAGGTAAAATATTCTTCAAAGAAATTTGCGACTATCCTCGAATCCCTCAAAAATATTTAACCACTCTCACCTTTTGTGGTTGGCTCCGTTCAAATATAACTATTATATTTGTTCAAGACTTTATTAAGTTTATCGATCAATTTACTAATCGCTAATTTTTAGTCATTATTCGATAGTTGTTAATTAAATTATTATCCACCAAAAAATTATCAACAATAGCTATGATGTTGGATGTGTGATATCGACGCGGACACCATAAAAATCGGGAACACTTTTGTTTTATAAGGAGAAAAAAGTCTAAAATGTTTTTTATTGCTTTTTCTGAGAAATGTATTTTGATTAGAAAATATGTTTTTAGTTATTTTTAAAAAATTATAAAAAAATATCGACACAAATCTATTTTTATTTATTTTCCATCTTCTTTCTTTCTTGACTTGGAATTAAATAGTTAATTAATTTATATCTAAAATATCTTGTATATAAATAACATTTTAAACATGGACTATTTGAAAATTGGTTTCTTATTGTGTGAGTTTTTTTTAAGCTAACAAAACTGCAACTATGTGAAAGTTCCACTTTATTTTATAAATGCATTTAGTCAGACAATAATTTGAAATTCGAAAGTTGTGAATTTTTTTTGTTAACACCCCTAAAAGCACACCTCGCCGTGTATCAAAATATTCTCGTGAAAACGTTATGACGTTTATGCTATACTTTATCTTTTTGTTTGACAATTTGATTAGTCAACAAAAATATGGAATGATAAAATACTTTATCATCGACCGCAGAAGTCTTACTTCAATATATAGGATCTCCAAACATATTCTATAAAATATTTATGGGTATTGCAACTCAATAAAAATCTTAAACAAAAGAGACATATAAACCAAAGATCACTATCTATGTGCAAACTGCATTCATCACCAGCATCCATTGACATCCATATCATCATCATCATCATCATCACCATCTATGTATACCCTTAACCTAGAGGATCTTATACATGTGGGGTGTGTTTGGCATTGGAACCTAGAGTTCTCCGGGTTCCACTGATTTGATAGATTAATTTTAATGGTTGTATGGATAAAGACAGAATCAAAAATAGGAACTAAATTGATGGGGTTCTAGATGTGTTTGGATGAATAGAATTTAAGGATGAACTATTATTTTAATGACTATTTTATCCACTTCAATTATAATATTATTTATGTATACATAAATATATTTGTATATAATGTCCTTTATTCTTTTTTTAACATTATTAAGCTAATGATACAATATTGCATTTTCTTAATATATCAATTTTTTTTGAAGATGATGATTTTTTTCCATATTAACATAATATTTAGTTTAATAAAAAATTCAACTTCAATTTATTGACGAGCGAAAACTAAGTAATTATAATAAACGAAATGATCTTTTGATAATTGTCGTGATGACGTTGACATCTTTTACATAATTAGGATAATAAAATATTTATTTTCATATTTTATAAATTATATCGTAATTATTTGTATCAAGAAAGAAATAATTAATGTTTAATGATTGTTAATTAAAACCATTGAAATTAATGAATATGATATTAAATAATAATAATAATAATAATAATTACTATTATTATAATTATAAAGCAGTTAAAATTAGCTAATTGCAACAAATGAAGTGAGAGAGAGAGAGTGAGTGCAGAAAAAAAATGGGGGCCAACGCAATTAGTGGAGAGAGAGGGAGAGAGAGAGTGAAAAAAAATGGGTGGGTGGGTTTCGAGGAGAAGGGCAAAAAAAAAGTAATAATGCTGCAAAACTGAGTGGTTCCACCAAAAATGGTGGCTCGGCTAGAACTCCGTGCTGCCCGGGGTTGCTGGGTCACTTGGTTCATGTCGGAAGTTGCACACCCGTTTGGAAATTTTTTTGTTAACACCCCTAAAAGCACACTTCGCCGCGTGACAAAATATTCTCGTGAAAACGTTATGACGTTTATGTTATACTTTATCTTTTTGTTTGACAATTTGATTAGTCAACAAAAATGTGGAATGATAGAATACTTTATCATCGATTGCAGAAGTCTTACTTCAATATATAGGATCTCCAAACAAATTATGCTATAGGTATTGCAACTCAATAAAAATCTTAAACAAAAGAGACATATAAACCAAGGATCACTATCTATGTGCATACTGCATTCATCACCAGCATCCATCGACATCCATATCATCGTCGTCGTCGTCATCATCATCATCATCATCATCATCATCATCATCATCATCATCATCATCATCATCATCATCATCATCATCATCATTATCTATGTCAGGATCTAATATATGTGAGATAATTCTTTTGTGAGTTGTCACACTTAAAATGTAAGGCATATAAATACATAAATATGATAATTCTTAATAAAATAAATCATAACATGTAAAGGGGCAACATGATGAGGGGTCAATATAATGTCAATAAAAATTATTATCTAGATACTATAAGGTCAAACAATGAGGAACATTCTGCTTAAAAACCTATCATGACATCATCTTTATGCAATGATCTCAAACAAACAAATAATAATCTTAGGCTAGTGATAAACATTGTTTTTATGCAATGATGTCAACTATAAGAAATACCCTAAGGCCAACATCTACGCAATATTTTAGTCCATGTGAATCATCTTTGTTATCTTTGACTTATCTCATCAATAATTTTGAGGTGACTTTGAAACCACTTATTAGATCTCTGGAGATTCGTCAATAAGAAGGTCATTGATGGTACGCAAGGCACGACAAACGCCCACAAGGATGAGGATACTCGAGAAACATTTTTGTTGCACAAACGGTGAGAAGACTATAGAATGGGATCAAATAGCTTTGTTGTATTTACACTA
Organism: Pontederia paniculata; assembly: GCA_001647135.1. Classification (NCBI taxonomy): domain Eukaryota; kingdom Viridiplantae; phylum Streptophyta; class Magnoliopsida; order Commelinales; family Pontederiaceae; genus Pontederia; species Pontederia paniculata. Next base: position 22,209 of record LTAE01006182.1, read on the forward strand.
CTAGCTCTAACACTGTGATGAATTCATTAGTGGCTCCCAACAACGCAATGCATGATGACCTTAACTTTTATTTAACAAACACAGTTGGTCGTTTATCTTTTCCACATATTAGTCCTTATATAGCATCAAATCTAAGGACACATCATTTACTATAGTTGCAATGCAATAAAGACACAACCTCGATGACATAGGTTGTGTCGGTCTAGAACACAGGTTGTGTTTCGAGCGTAAAATATCACAACATTCTATTCATCAATGTGGATCGTGTTAAGGTTGAACATGAGTCGTGCATCATTTATGCATTTCATATTATAAATGTGGCTTTAGATAAACATGGGCATATTCATGAGTCGTGGCATGTTTATCAACGCGAGCCATATTAAGGTTTCGACACGGACCATGTACATCTATGCATTAACAGGTTATACTCGATTATATGAACACATGGTGTGTTTGTAGGGCACATCAACAAATTATCCTTTCGTCACGGGCCATGTTGGGTTCTAACATGGGTCGTGTTCTATTCATATGTTGTTGATTATGAACATAACTCTAGAACGGGGGGCATTCTTGAGTCGCATCAATTCTTCTAAGCATTTCGTGTTCAACTCCAATTCCAATTTAATATATGTATATATATATATATATATATATATATATATATAGTCTAAGTCACAACTATTACACTAATTTTATATTTTTGTTAAAACTATTTTTTTGACGAAAATTATTTTTTTTATTAAAGTTAATTTTGGACAAAAGATTAATTTTTCATTTTCTGTTAAAAAAAAAATTTTGACGGAAATTAATTTTGTATTTTTGTTAAAGTTAATTTTGGACGAAAATTAATTTTCATTTTATGTTAAAATTATTTTGTTGATGAAAATTAATTTTATATTTTTTGTTAAAATAAATTTTTGAAGAAAATTATTTTTTTGTATACTTTTCTGACTACAAGTTTAATTTATTTCTTTAGAAAAATATCAAAATTTATGATCGCAAAACTAGTCAAATTAGGTCGTTTTAACGGTGCCAACTACGACACTTGGAGTCATAGAATTCAGTACAGCTTAGTTCACGATGGTCTCCAAAACATCATAGATGCAGCCCCATCAACACTTGCAAATGGAGCCTCTGAGGAGCAGAAAGCAACTCATGCTGGAGTCATGGAGCAGCGAAAGGCTGGTGATGAGAAGGCTAAGACCTTCATATTGATGCATATGGAGGATAACCTGATTAGAGTCTTTGAGACCTACAACAATGCTTATGAGCTTTGGACAACTCTAAAAGACAAATATGCGTCCAAGAGGGACATAAATGTCCAATTATTGTTGCATAAGTACACTATATATAAAATGAGGTCAGACGAAAATGTGTCTGACCATGTAAATAATATGATTGTAATGGCTAAGGACTTAGAAGCTGCAGGGTGTGCACTGCTAGAGCCGCTACAAATTACTTCGGTGCTCAACAGTCTCCCGCCTGCCTTTGACATGACAGTCACAATTGTGCGTGTCAATTAATCAATTAAGAAGGTTGTTGAACTTCCCTCCATCTTGGCCATCGGGCATGACATGGCCAAAGGAAAAAGAAGATTGACATCTTCGAAGCAGAGGGGGATGCTGAAAAAGGGTGGAGGAAAAGGCCTATGCTATGCACCATTGGCGCCTAAGAAAAAGCAGTTCAAACCCAAGGCAGGGCGCAAGGTGCCAAGAGGAGCTTGTTTTGCTTGTGGAAAATTTGGTCACTTCCAGGAGCACTATCCAAATAAGCAAAAATAAGATGGCAATGGCCCTTCCGGTGGACAAGGAGGCGGGAGACCAAATAAGGGAGCAGACACCAGAAGTCCTTGTATGTCATGGTGATTGAGTGTAATGCAAGAACGACGGACATTGAAGGATGGTGGATCGACTCTAGAGTGACACGTCACGTTGTCAAGACCAAGGAAGACCTCATCGACTTCACAAAAATTGCAAAATATGAGCAGAGGATCTACATGAGAAACAAGACATACCTCAATGTTGAGGGGATTGTTGAGTATAAGTTAGACCTAGGAGATAGCTTTGTAGTACTCAAAAAATGTGTTATACGTGCCAGGATTAATGTGCAATTTGATTTCTGTTCCTGTCCTTTTGCAAAAGAGACTTGAAGTTAGCTTCTATAATGGTCAGATAACTATAGGCAAGAACAATAAGGTGATTGCAACCGGAAAGTATGTAACCGGCCATGACATGTTTTGCCTGAACGTTGTTAAGTTAATAAAATAAAAGGCTCTTCCCAGTATTCTCTATATTATATGTCTGATTATGATCTCTGACATGAGAAGTTAGGACATCCAGGAAACTTTAAAATGGAACAAATAAAGAAAATAAATTTAGTGTCTAACATTTTTTGTGCAAGGACGGTGCCATATGAGCATTGCTTGGCCGGTAAAATGACAAGGACCCCTTTTGATGTGGGGAAAATGTCAACTGAGTTGTTGAAACTAATTCATTTAGATATTTGTGGACTATTAAGTGTTCTTAGTTATAAGAGGAAAGAGTACTTTATTATATTTATAGACGATTATTCTAGATTTTGTTATGTATGTTTCTTAGAGAGAAAGTCAGAAGCTTTCGAGACTTTCAAGAGGTATAAGGCACAAGTTGAACAAAAAGGTTAGGAAGACCTATCAGGTACCTGAGGACAAATAGAGGAGAATAGTATACCTCCCGAGGGCATATGTAGGTAGACTACGATGTCATACGCCACAACAAAATAGTGTGGCAGAGAGAAAAAATAGAACTCGATGAATGCAGTCGGATGCATGTTGTCTCACTCGGGTATGCCAAAGCGCTTTTGGGGTGAGGCTTTGATGACTGCGAGTTACATACTGAACAAAATTTCCATCAAGTCTCTAAAATCGATGTCATATGAGTTGTGGAATGGCAAGAAGCTCGAGATGGGTCATCTCCGAAAATGAGGATGTAAAGCGCACGTATTAATTCCTAGTCAGCTTAGGGACAAACTAGACTTGAGGACGGTAACGTGCAGGTTTATTGGATATAGTGAACAAAACAAAGGGTACAAATTTTTCCATCAATAAAAAAAGGTCTTATAGAGAGTCGTGATGCCACTTTTCTTGAGAATGAAAAGGAGCATGTTAGGGAGGATGATGATCCTCTCACGATTTTAGAAGACGATAGAGACAACTCAAGTGATCAACTTTACTATCCAGCAGTGGGAGTTGATGCTCCACCTCCAAATGAGATATCCTTGGATGTAGTAGAACTGAGTACTTCACAAGTATAATCGGCACCAAGCGCCCCGGGTCAACACCCGCATATTTGGATGATTATGTTCTGTATGAGTGTGAGGTACTGTGTTACTCCGTTGACATTCAGATAAAGGATAGTACATATCCTATCACCTAAAAAGAAGCGATGGCTTCTAGTGAATCGGTGTCATGGGCGGCCGCCATGAAAGCTGAATTGAACTTGATTCACAACAACGAAGTGTGGGCATTATGTGATTTGCCGAAAGGGAGACAATCTATTGGGTGCAAATGGGTATTCAAGAGAAAATACCATGCTGATTGTTCTCTTGATAGGCACAAAACAAAATTGGTAACCAATGATTATACTCAAGAAGTCGAGATTTATTATCAGAAGACTTATTCTCCAGTGGCTAAGTGATGACAAAAAAAGGTACACTTATTTAGGTTGATCCCGTTCCCATAAAGCTTACCCGAATAACCTCTTTTGTTAACAATATATACCGATTTGTTTCCATTTTCCATTTTCTGAATGATCGGTATCATCACTATTGATTCTTGGGAATATAAGCTAAATTAAGAAGGATCTTCGTATATAATCACCGAATATTTGAAGTTTGAAATTCTTTCCATTTTCTGTTGATGCAGCCGAAGGAGGGAGATTTTGCCTTTTTTGGACTTGCCTTTTTTGAA